>JASAMV010003001.1:0-37024 GCA_030248065.1 Rhynchonema sp. JSB1_4
GTCTAGGATTTGGCTATAGGCAGTTTCACTTTTCGCGTCTGACAGCGAGAATTGGATCTGCTTGTGGTCACTGAGGGACTCATTTTGGTCCACTCGCCACTGTTTTATTTTGCTCTTTATGGCCTGTGATGCGAGAGTGATATCCAAAACTTCCATTCTTCTCTGCGTTACAAATGTCGGTTCGTTACCCCTGTTCAGAACTTGTAAATCTGTGGTGACCAACCACTGCTCGCCCCGCCTGTTCGTATTTGTGCTGCCCCAGGCAACGTGATGAGCATTTGCATCGGTGCCGAGGATGATTGGCATGCGATGCGTTGTCGCGTAGTCAACTGCGACCGTCAGCATTGCGCTCGGTATGGCTTGGTCGTGCGGCAGGCAGCTGGAAATAATCACAATCTCACGATCTTTGACGCTTGCCTTGATTACAACCGTATCTCTGTCGCACAGGTGAGTCAGTTTTACCGCCCTGACGTTTTTGGTCACTATGCACGCCCGGGGTGGCTGGTCTCCCTCGCAGGCATGAGTTGTCGCTCTGTTTTTGTCAAATCCTCTGATGGCGTTTTTGACGATCCAAGGTTCCTGTATCAGGGCTATGACCGAGCTGTGTCTAGAGATGTTTTGGTTAAGGACAGATGTCCCGCCCCTGCTGTGTTGCAGGTTTATCTGCAGGAATTCTGTGTCGGACCTATGAGTTCTTTTCTGTTGTGCACGCGGTCGCTGTGCGGAGCTGTTATGAAACTGTCTTGTGTTAGTACTAGGGGGATTAACATGAGGTGTGTTAGTAGAGGATGATGCCCGTGAGATTCTTAGCACCCCATTGCACGGTACCGGGGCCATTTTGTGGTTGTGCCTTCCCATGCCCATGGCTAGTTTGGGGAGATCTGGTCCAACGGCCCTCTGCCCATGCAGGCCGTCTTCGTTCCATTAAACTGTTAGGAACTCTGTGGCTATTGTCGTGTGCTGTGTGGTGGTAAACTCTGTGTTGAGCTGTGAAGCTGTGCTTCGCCGATCTTGGTTAGCTCTTAACCTTGATCGTTTCCACCCGTCACCACGAGGAGGTGACAGCTACTGCAACGGGCACACTTATGGGAACACTACCCCCCTACCCGCCCCGGATTATTCCACCCATGTGCCGTACCCGCCCCGCCACAGTAGCCACAGCACTGCCTCTATGATATATTTCGTTGCACTGAATAACGAATACGAATATGCGAACAACAATTGCAAAGATGTCTTGTTGAATACAAAAAATTTTGCAAACTTTTTCATCTGGGAACGAAAATTTCAGTAAAAATTAGCCTTTTTGATTATGGTCAAAAAGTTGCATACCGACACTACCAACACCTGAGAAAAACCGATACTTTTGGCCGCCGACACCGACATTAGTAGTGTCGGTACCGAACCGACGCCGATCCCTAGACCTGAGGTCAGGGTAGTACTTGGGGGGGGGGGGGGTCCCCCCCAAATTCACCTATCTATCGTCAACACTTTTTGATTTCATCTATCTATCGTCAACACTTATGGGCAAATCTATCTATCGTCAACAAATTCTGGAAACAATCACCTACCGCAAACAAATTCCGACCCAGTAGTTCCTGGTCCGGAGGGGGAACAGAGTACCCTCCACTATTTTCGGAGGGGGAACAGACGTACCTACCTGGGGGGGGGGGGGAAGGGGGGGGGGAAGTCCCAATTTGGGGGGGGGGACGGAAAAAAGTCATTTTTTGAGGTCGAAAAATTGGACTATTTTTGCCTTCTTTTGCGAAAAATCCCCTATAAAAAGGGTATTTTGGCGTTTTTTTGGAGGTTTCACCTAAAGTTTACCTATTTTTGACCTAAAAATGCCTATTTTAGGCCTAAATTTGCCCATTTTAGGAAAAAATTGGGGGAGCAGACGTACCCGGAGGGGGAACAGTGGGGCAGGCGTACCTCGGAGGGGGAACAGACGTACCCGAGGGGGGGGGGCCCCCCACCCTCCCCCCCCCCCCAGGAACTACACTGTTTCGACCCCAAAATGGGTATTTTTGCCTCAAAATGGCTCAAAATCGGTATTTTTTGTCTCAAATAAGCAAAAAATCGCGCGCTACGCGCGGATTTAGTACATCTAAGTACATTTTCATTAATATTTACACATTATTACCAACTTAGTACACTATACTATACCTTGATTTTTGGCGACCCCCCCCCCCCACCATCTATCTATCGTCAACAAGTTTGGGTCGACCCCCCCCCAGCTGTCGGACTTGGGTCATCTATCTATCGTCAACACATTTCGGGTCCCAATCTATCTATCGTCAACACCCTGACCAAGTACTACACTGCCTGAGGTACAGTATCTCCCCCTCTCTGGTACGGTAACTCCCCAAATTTTGCAAAATTTCGCTCCAAAAGTACCCTTTTTGGCCCAAAATGGCCAAAAAATCGGGTCAAAATTGACCAAAAGTGCAAATATGTGCGCTTTATACACATTTAAACCTATAAAAATTGAATTCTCGCGAAAGTAGTATTGTACAGTATCTCCCCCTAAAATTTCTTCCCGCCCCCGCCCCACACCGGATTCCCCCCAAAATTCTGGGTGCAGTACCCCACCCCGGTATCTCCCCCTCGTTTTGGCCGCAAGGTACAGTATCCCCCTCAGAAGCAGCCACAGCACTGCCGGATACTAGGGGGCAGTGTAGTTCCTGGTCTGGCGCGGCGGTTAGTGTACCTACCCATTTTTTCGGAGCGGCAGCTAGTGTACCCGCTAAAATGGGCATTTTAGGCAAAAAAATGTGTGACTTTTTGGTCAATGTTGTCAAAAGTCGCCAAAATACCCTTTTTGTGAAGATTTTTTCTCCAAAAAAGAGCCAAAAACAGGTCAAATTTTCTACCTCAGAAAGTGACTTATTCCTGAATTTGGGTCTTTCCCCTTCCCCCCACAGGGAGGTACACTAATTTCCCCTCCGATAAAGTAGTGAGGTACACTAATTTACCCGCCGGACCAGGAACTACACTGGCGGTTAGTGTACTAGTTTACCTTGGTCGCGGCGGTTAGTGTGCCTTAGGGGGCCTCCTTCCCCCCCAGGAACCACACTGCTTGACTGCTAGGAGGGTAACCCCCTTCCCCCCAACCACACCGACACCACTGCTGTCTGTTCATCAATCAAAGGCGTATTATATGCTCTAAACGAACAACAAACGTGCATAGATGTACCTGTGCACAACTTTCAAGGCTTAACACCCTACCGTATAGGGGATTTCATCTGGGGGGATCTATTTAGGTTTTTACGGTAAACGTGTGCTTTCTTTTTTCTGCGGTTATACTCGTTCCGCGGAATAGAAGGAACGGGTGAAGGAACGATCGTTTCCGCTGACGTGGTTATACTTCGCCCGAAGAACAGCGGAAACGAGTATAGCCACGTCACACGGAACGATCTGACGCAATTGACAAGGAACGAAAAAACGTTCCGCGGAATAGAAATAACGAAGTCAAAACATCTTGACTTTCCGGACAGTTCCTTGAGCTTCATCTGCTTAAGACATATTGCCCCTGAGTTTCGAACGAAAAAGGCCAAATTTGGTCGACTTCCGGTTTTTGGCATAAAACCAATATATATAAAGGTAATAGCTCGCATGCAAAATATTTTTTGAAAATTCCTCATATAACCCGAGATATGGCCTAAACAAGAAATTTTGGTTCGGTCTACGAACCGGCCCAAGGCGAAAAAATTTGAAACTCACACAACTTTTGATAGGAGCCGAATTTTGACAGGCTGTTTTGACCGAATGATAGGTAATTGCAGTGGTGTGCTAATGGTGTACCAAAAGCACATATCCATTGGAAGGGCAGCTCAAAATATGCTGTTGATTACAAACCAAAAATCTTGATTTTGGGGTAACTTGAGGCTGTGGCAAAAATTTGCCCAGACCACTTCCGGTACAGTGACTGGCACCAGCAATTGCTCCAAGCGTTTGTCTTTCAAAAGCAATAAAGTATAAAATGACCAATCAGCAATTTTTTCGCGCTGCGTCACTTTGAAACACACACCTTGCCTGAAAATGCACCTCTGAAGGTGCGTGCACAAGCCGGTCAGCTAGTGAGCGTGATGCATTCGTGTATATGATAATAATAAAAACGTTGTGGTTTATGATCGCTATGTGAATAAAACTTTGTATTCTTTGTCACAACGTGAATGCAAGTGCAAACTTTTCAACAAGGGTTTTCGACGACGTGGCTTTGTTACTGCCAACTTTGCGTGTCTATATCTGTCTCCAGTCCTCTTTATGGCACATGTTGTGGAGTTAATGTTGTACTTGATGTACTGTGGAATCCAATCCTGCGTGGCATAATTATAATTTTTATGTGGACTTAAAAACTGACTCCATTCTGAGTATGTTCGTTCATAGTTAACAACATTCAAAGTAAAACACAAAAACAAAAAAACGTCGAGTTAATATCATTAATGTCATCTACCTGATGGCAATTGTTGAGTGTATAGGCAAACTACGCAAACACGAGCCCGATTTCGCAGCTGGCAGAATAGTGAAACATTCTGACGTGGCTGCTGATTTGGGAAATGTTACACGTTGAAGAACAGAAAGTGGAGCATGATGATTTTCTCTTTCTATTCGTTTAGTAAGCACACCACCTCCGGAATCGGGCTCGTGTTGGTGTGGCTTGCCTTTGAAAAATGAAGACCACGTCTTTCGGTGTACCCAGAAATCGATCATTTGCTTCATCATCTGTGATATGTTTTCACTTGGAACACAGATTATCCAGTTCGATCCAACCGCCGGCTTCACAGGGCACAAATGCGAGGTAGTGACCGCCAAGAAATGTGTGTAGTCACCGGTCTCTTTGCCTGTATCTGGGTCAATCCACTTCTCGATCGGTATCGCATCGACATGCGACGGTATCACTTGCGCGACGCATGGGATGCTGAAATTTGGGAAACACGGTTTTCAAATCGCTCAATGGTTTTGCGAACCTGTGGCGTATGTAGGTATTGCAACTATGAGTGCCAACACAGCGAGCTGTTGAAATTGGTAGTCTTAGTTCTGGGCTGTGTTTGTGACCAGGTTGGGGTTGATTGAACGCCAACGGCATGCAGTGCACCTATATACTGTACGTCGGTAAGAGGCTCGTCATAAAGTTTGTAGGCTGTAGCGTATAACAGAAAGCTTGTGAATGCTGCACTCGTGACGCTGATGACAAGCTCGGAGCCTGGTAGGCCGCCGAATTTATGTTTTCAAGCTTTTTTCGTAACCTAATCTTTCCGAGCTGAAAGGAAACTCATAAAGGCTAACTTACACTGCATGTGGTGTGTGTTCACCAGTTGAGGACTGAAAACGCCTGCACCTGGCTGAGATCGCAGCGTCATTGAAGACCGTATCATAAAACTTTGACCCAATCGCTACAGCACTGTTCATGTGAAACATGAAACGTTGGAGGTATCACACAAACAGAACGAAGGCAGGTCCCAAATGGTCATACTGACGCACTTGTATCCGACTGAGCTCCTCCAGCTTGTACGCATTGTTGTCTTCTTTTTCGCTGAACAGACGTCTTGTTGGCCATCGTCAATACCGGAAATGGTCAATGTACTGAGTGCAGTAGCGTTCGTCTGTTTCGCCCTGCTTTCGCGGGCGCCTGTCGCGTGGCCTGTCATCGCACAACACCAACAATGTGCAATGGCTCTGCGCCTGAATTAGCGATCCCTGAAACATTCACTTAGAATGGCGTCGACCCAACCCGCTCCAAACATCGCTGAATGGGGCTTATACACTATGTCGAAATATAATCAACAGACTCATTATATGGGAATTGTAAAGTTAAGCAGTCCACACACAAACATTTCAAGCTGACTTTGAAGTTGGCGTCATGGTCAAAACATATGGCTTGATTTGCATAACTTTCAATGATTCGCACAACTTTCACTATGGTCGAACGGAATCTTCTAGCTGGTTTCAGCAGCTAAACTACAAGCAGTGAACATGGTGAAGTCACAATGTACTGAATGCAGTAATGTTGGTCTGTTTCACCCTGCCTTCGCAGACAGATCTAGGCGCCAGGGCTCGCAAGTGCGAACGCCTCTGACAAATTTGTGATTACAATTACTTCCAGTCAGCACATGCAGAAACAGCGAGTAGCAGTCACAAGGACAAACTGTACACATGGTGTACAGAGACACACCGACAAGCAAACATTTGTTTTCTTCCTCAGACACGCCAATCGCAGAAAAGCACCGAAAACACTTTCGGGTATTGTTGGTAAGGAACTAAAATTATAATTGTGCTACGCAGGATTAGATTCCACAGTACATCAAGTGCAACATTAACTCCACAAAATGTGCCATAAAGAGGACTGGAGACAGATATAGACACGCAAAGTTGGCAGTAACAAAGCCACGTCGTCGAAAACCCTTGTTGAAAAGTTTGCACTTGCATTCACGTTGTGACAAAGAATACAAAGTTTTATTCACATAGCGATCATAAACAACAACGTTTTATTATTATCATATCACAAGCCAAAAACGCGCATTTTACTCACACACGAATGCATCACGCTCACTAGCTGACCGGCTTATGCACGCACCTTCAGAGGTGCATTTTCAGGCAAGGTGTGTGTTTCAAAGTGACGCAGCGCGAAAAAATTGCTGATTGGTCATTTTATACTCTATTGCTTTTGAAAGACAAACGCTTGGAGCAATTGCTGGTGCCAGTCACTGTACCGGAAGTGGTCTGGGCAAATTTTTGCCACAGCCTCAAGTTACCCCAAAATCAAGATTTTTGGTTTGTAGTCAACAGCACATTTTGAGCTGCCCTTTCAATGGATATGTGCTTTTAGTACATCGTTTACACACCACTGCAATTACCTATCATTCGGTCAAAACAGCTTGTCAAAATTCGGCTCCTATCAAAAGTTGTGTGAGTTTCAATTTTTTTTGCCTTGGGCCGGTTCGTAGACTGAAGCAAAATTTCTTGTTTAGGCCATATCTCGGGTTATATGGGGTATTTTCAAAAAATATTTTGCAAGCGGGGTATTACCACTGTATATAATAGTTTTATGCCGAAAAATCGAAATCCTTAAAATTTGACCCCAGACGCCTGTATAGCGTTCGATTTTCTCAGGCAAGGTGTCTTAAAAATGTCACTAAGAGACTTCGGCCTGTCGAAAGTTTTACTTTTTGGATACGGCAAGGTTAGAATGAAGCATTTTCCAACCTGAAAACGCTCAAAAGAACGATTTTGGGCCGCCATGGTGTTCAAACATAACGAATTCATAGCACAGTCCCATCTACACAGGATCTTCTCCATCTTCGTCTGAATTTCACACAATTACCGAAAAATGATAATGATAAAATGATATGACGAAATAAAAACGGTAGACATTGTGTGAGAGTGGTCGGGGGGGGGAGCTAACCCCACAGCCCCATCCGTCTGCTTCCTGGACCGGTCTAATGCGCTTGTGGTTGCCCAAATTAAACAATAAATATTTTAAGCAGAACTAATTCGATTCAGACAGCATGCGTATCACACTCTTAGCAATCGTTTTTGTCCTCGTTTTTGCCTCCCCCCAAGCCCCCCCCCCCCGAAACTAAGGAGCTGAATGCTGTTTCACGGAAATGTAATGGTGTGGGTGTGGTGCTTTTTACAGATGGTTTACAGATGTTTATTTTTCTTCATGTTTCAGCTGTTTGCAATGATTATCAAGCTCAATAATTTGCCCAGCAGCCTCCCTAAAATTGCCGGGGCGGGGACGCCCTTCTATTTTTTCTCTGGCATTAGTTTTTGGAAGAACGCGCAGGAACAGCGGAAACCCTGAAGGAATGAAAGAATAGAAGGAATAGAGGAAATTCGTTGCCGCTGTTCTTTCATTCCGTCACGGAACTGTGTTGCGCGGTACAATTTTCGTTCTTCGGAATGAGTATAACCGCGCCTTAACACAACGTTTCGGATTCGGACAGCATGCGTAAGTCGGTTGCGCGCGCACAATGACGGGGCAAGCTCGCCAGTGCGCGCGCTGGAATTGGCCGACTGAGATCGAATTCAGAAAAAAAACGTTTTTTTCCCGATATTTTCCCGAGCCAAATTTGGGCACCGGTCAAAATGGTTCTATATTTGGCACATTATGCGCTACAAATGCTGTATGAAAAGTAATCTTGTTGAGAAAATGCGAATAAAAGCCCTAAAAGCGCCGGCAAACATTTGAAAAAGTATGTTTCTGCAAGAAAAAAGGGTTTCCCGAAATTTTGACACTTCTTGAGAGACGTTCGAAATTCGCCGTGCAATTTTTCCGGAGAAGTATATTTCACTGAAAAAAATGTTTTTCAGGAAAAACAGTTTTTTTTCTACCTGCAAGTTCCAAAGGAGCGATACACCGACTCGCGCAGCATAAGCTTTTGGCTGGGAACTATCACTTGGTGTGGAGTGGTTGAGTGAGACCGGATGGTGACAGTACAAGTTCGGCATTGTTTTGCGCAGGGCCCTCCGCTTTTGTATTACGCATTCTCTTCGCGTTCTGCTCTTAATTATTTCAATGGATTGGTATGCGTTCTTCAGCAATGTTTACCAATTGTAAGTTGGCTTCAATTTCCCACAAGGTACAATTTTGCCTCTAGCCTCATTCCACGATTAGTTTTTTTGTTCATTTTTGGCACACTGTGATAAGGCACGCTTGTTCGCTCTCAGCTCCAAACACGTGCAAGATGAGGGGAGCCAGGAAGATACGATAAAAATCAATAAACGCCCTCTTCAGTCAGACGAGACCGGAACCAACCGGTCATAGCAATTGTGGCATATTGTTTGTCCATTCATGTTCAATGGTCGCGGGCGCTTAGCGTATCCATGTCGAGCGCTTATGGGTTTGTATGGCATGCTGCCTTTAGGTTTGCTGTGCGTGTATGAGGAGCTGTAGTGTTTTGTGTTTTTTGTTTTTCAAGTGTTGTCAGGTGCAATTTGCACCCACGTGTCTAAAATTTAGATGTTTTTGTTTGGTTTTTCTTCCACAGACAAAATGTTTAAGTTCTACATCTGAGAAATTTTCGCTTAACTTCGGTTTTTTTCTCGTCCCAAATTCAAATTTGTTTTGTGGTGGGTAACTGACGGAAATGCTGATGGCAACACGCAGTCAGTATCAAAGCGAGAAAACCGCAAGCCCCCACAACCAATGTGCAGGAACGATAAGGGCCCTCTTATATTATTTAGCCTTGGCATATGCGCTCTGAGCGTGTCGGGCACCGCCTTTGAATCTCCTCTGTGCTGAACCGTCTCACAGCATTTTCGGGGTGTTAGTCCCACATTTTGGGTGCGCGCGGTGGTTTGGAGGCAAAGGAATCAAATCAAATGCATATGTGCGAGAGCGCGTTCAGTATGTGTGCGTACACGCGTCGCGCTTGCACTGGCCCACTTTTACACTCGCCAGCCCGTGTGTGTTGTGAACCACGGGACCAAGCAAGACCTCATATTTCAGCAGTAGATTAGTCGTTCGCTCATGCTTTAGCCAGTAAGTGCTAGTATTCTGCGATTGTTTGTGTGTTTTTAGTTTTTAGTGTGGCCGATGTCCTGATACTCAGACTACTTTTACTGTATCAAATGAAGCTTTTTGTTTTTCGAATTGAGCTGTGTCTCCCCAGCCTAGCCTGTGGAAGCTCCTTTGGCTCAGCAGCTGCATGCAGCACGAAGTCTCAAGTCTCTGAGTCAGAGAACGACGTATTTCGCAAGGGAAAACACCACATGTGCAGCTATATGGCTGTATGATTCATTCTGTAAGCTAAGCGTGCTCTGCTGGTGGCCGTCAAAAACCCCGAAAAAAAACCCGAAACGGGGTTTCGGGGTTTTCGACCCCAACCGCTCTGCTATGCCAACGTTTGCTGCACTAATTTACTCCACTCAACTGCCTTTTGTGGTCAGCTACAATCAGTGTAGCTCCTGGGGGGGTGGGGGTCCCCCCTCGGGTACGTCTGTTCCCCCTCCATGGTACGCCTGCCCCACTGTTCCCCCTCCGGGTACGCCTGCTCCCCCAATTTTTACCTAAAATAGGCAAATTTTGGCCTAAAATAGGCATTTTTAGGCATAAAATGAGTGATTTTTAGGTCAATGTCGTTAAAAATAGCCAAAATACCTTTTTTATTGAGATTTTTTTCCTAAAAGGGGCAAAAATGAGCCAAATTTTCGACCTCAAAAAATGACTTTTCTCCAAATTTGGGTCCTCCCCCCTTCCGGGTCCCTCCCCCCCCTTCCCCCCAGGTGGGTACGTCTGTTCCCCCTCCGAAAAAAGGGGGGTACCGCCTGTTCCCCCTCCGGACCAGGAACTACACTGGCTACAATGCAGTTGCCCAGTTCTTGATCAAGTGGGATCGGGTGGGGTCGAAAATCCCGAAAAAAAAATCCCGAAAAAAAAATCCCGAAAAATACAAATCCCGAAAAAAAAATCCCGAAAAGCAAAAATCCCGAAAAATGAAATATAGGAAAAATACAAAGTTTAAGGTGCAGAAAGGGGTATTCATGTAGTTGGAGTCCATAATTTGGGCAGTGGATCAGTTGGGGCTCAAGATATTGAAATTCTCGTTCGGTCATGTCTTCCTGGCTGGCAGCCTAAGCCTAAGCCTAACCCTGAACGAAGGCCTGGACGTTGTATTTTTGTGGATAGTTCCTTTACGTGGACAGGTCTTCCTGGCTGGCAGCCTAAGCCTAAGCCTGAAAGAAAGCCTGAGCATGTGTGTTTTTATTGATGTTTCCTTCGTATGAACAGGTCTTCCTGGCTGGCAGCAGTGTAGTTCCTGGGGGGCGGGGGGGGGGGGCCGCCCCCCCCCCCCCCTCGGGTACGTCTGTTCCCCCTCCGAGGTACGCCTGCCCCACTGTTCCCCCTCCGGGTACGTCTGCTCCCCCAATTTTTTCCTAAAATTGGCAAATTTAGGCCTAAAATAGGCATTTTTAGGCCAAAAATAGGTAAACTTTAAGTGAAACCTCCAAAAAACGCCAAAATACCCTTTTTATTGGGGATTTTTCGCAAAAGAAGGCAAAAATAGTCCAATTTTTCGACCTCAAAAAATGACTTTTTTGCGCCCCCCCCCCCCCCCAAATTGGGACTTCCCCCCCCCCCCCCCCCCCCAGGTAGGTACGTCTGTTCCCCCTCCGAAAATAGTGGAGGGTACGTCTGTTCCCCCTCCGGACCAGGAACTACACTGGCTGGCAGCCTAAGCCTAAGCCTATCCTGAATGCAAGCCTGAGCACCAACTACATGAATGCCAACTTCTGAGAAAAAAATTTGGTCCATTTCTACACCTTTTTATTTTTCGGGATTTTTTCGGGATTTTTGCTTTTCGGGATTTTTTTTTCGGGATTTTTCGTTTCGGGATTTTTTTTTCGGGATTTTTTTTCGGGATTTTCGACGGCCACCGTGGGATCTGTGGTAGTGCTGTCTTTATTTTGATGCCCTGAAAGACGCGTGATAGGTGTGATTCTTTTCCTTTGATGCGTGATGTTTTCACTTTGTACGAAACGGGCAAAACTCACTGCTGTTACATTATTATGGTATTTGACCCCGTACCTTTTCAGTTCCAGGCGCTCAGCCCAATAAGCAGCGGTTTTCGCGATAAATGAAATATCAAGGCGAGAATTTCGCTCAAAATGTTAATTTACGGTTGGCATTGGAAGCTCAACAATTCAAATTCACCGGCCGATATTATACGGAATATGAATGAAATCAACAGTGAAATCAAAAAAAATTAAATTTCACTGAATATCACTAAAGTGTAATCGTTAATCAATAATGAGCTCAACGACTGGATGTGACAGTACGGATTTGGACGATTTACCAACACCTTCCGGCCTGGCACCTGGAGCGCCCTTTGATTCGCAACGCGGGGATTCGGGCTCAGAAAATAAGCGGTTAGGTTGCTTATTATGATTTGTGTTGTTTGCTTTTGATGTGTTGTACCTTTGTTTGCTGCTGGCCGTAACTTCGTCAAAGCTCTACCCGTTTATTCTCATGGCATTGTAACAGTTGTGTTGTCTTGTTTACAGCACGTAGGCCCTGGTCCAGACTCCACCTTTTTATTATCATGCCAGATTTCGCTTGGCTCTTTTGTTTTGACGTGTTGTGGATTGTAAACGAAATGAAATCGAACGCCCTATTGTTGCGGGCCTTCTCTAAGCTGAGTCGAAATGACAGGCGCCCCCAACTGTGCCGTGCTGCAAACAATCATATAAATGCGTCATTTGTTGTTCATTTATGGCCGTTGCATAGGTGAGGCGGTGAAGATGTGGATTTGCCAAGCTGAAGCTAGATGCGTAAAGAGCAACAGAATTAATGTTCAGTTCCGTTGCGTTGTTCCTGATCGAGCAAAATAAGTAAGAACGCAATAGGATGACTGCCATGTACGTGCCTTGATGTGCCAGGGTACTTGCTGTGTTTTACGTGTGCAAGTCCGGATTGTTACTTAGCAATGATAATGAAACGACAAATGTTGTCGACCACTTTGATGCAGTGTTCGATTGTCGAGAGCTTGTGAAACGCTCCATTTTCTGTGTTCTTTGTTCTTCAAACAAGTCCGCTGATTAATGGGTTTATTTATTTGCGTGCACAGTTTTGCTCGTTTCCGTTTTGTCAAGCTTTCTCAGTCCCAAAGATCGAACCAACTTTTTGAGTGCCTTCATATTGCATAATTTTCACATTCAAGATTTTGTTTCTTTTCTACAGGAACGAACTTCTACTGCTGCTAGCTGACGCTCGTGCCGGCAGGACTCCAGAAGACCTAAATGTATGTTTTCAGCACTTCTGTTTTGTTTAACAGTTTTGTTGCCTTAATTATCACGGAATTACGAACCGCTACCGCACGGACTTCTCTTTATCACCGTAACAAAGGTGGTAAGTAACTATGCACAACCACATCACAGTAGTTACATAACGTCTGCTACAGCCGCTGGAACTAACACGTCAAAAGGTACAAAATATACATGTAAGCCAATAAGAGTTCACAATTCAAGATGAAATCCGAGTTACATTGTAACAAATATCCGAGTTACGAGTTAGGCATGTGCGTATATGTACTCAAATAATAAACTGCACGTGAATAAATGCAATGTGGAATTGGAATATCAAGCAAACACTGTAAAATAGCAAGTATGAATATGGCAACGTCAAGTTTTGGATATTTGGTTAAAATGCGGCTGGTTGTAATATCACCACTATCACAAAGCTTATAAAGGATTGCACGTGTAAATGTGGAATGTGGTATATAATTGCCTGTTTCACCAAATATTGGAAATGGAAAGCACGAACCGTTTGGCAAACCAAAAACATCTAGAATTAAAAGCAAGTGTAGAGTACCGGCAAAAACATGATCATAACTGCGGGTCTCGTCTCATATACAATAAGTGTACTTGTAAAGTTCCGAGCTGAGGGTAACACAAAACAAATTAAAAAGCAGTGAGAAACAAAATTTCACAAAAAAGTTATTGCGTGGGCACAGTGTTGTTGACGCGTTGTTGCGCATTGACCATCAATGTGCGGTACAATTGCAACAGTCGGTCATTGGCGTCCGTTGTGGTGACCCTTGGTCTGGGCTGTTCCTCGGCTCCCGTTTGGTCGTGTTGTGGCAGGCTGCTGCTGTTAGTGGGGGCAAACGCTGAATTGAGTGATTGATTGAGCAGCGCTTGTTGGATCAACCAATGGCGCATATTGGCGTTGCTGTCAACCGTGGTCGGTCGCGATAACGATTGTAACTGTTGACCTCCGCCAACAACTGGTGGCGAAATGTTGACCACATTGTTCATTGTTGGATGTTGGCGCTGCGGTGGTGGTGCTGGTGGTCGATACTCGGCCATTGGTGCGCCGGGCAGCACATGTTCGGCACGGGGACGCAATGGCATAACGCCTGGAATTTGTAATGTCACTGGTTTTGTGAGGTGTTAGCAATCGGAATCAATGGAAATCAGGAACCCCATCAAACGAACCAATAGTAGTGTTGCCATTCTGTTCACGATGGTACACGAACGACGGTGTCGTGGTCGGTGGCGCACATGTCGATCCGTTGCCTCCGCCGCTGACGAACGCCTGTTGTTGTTGCGTTTTGAGACAGACGTTGTAGCGCTTCTTGAAGTTGTGCAGCCAGTGCTCGCTGAACATGCAGCGCGCCGACTTGGTCGCTTCCGCCAGCACTTCGGGACACATCTGCTGTGCGATACCGCGCGCTTGTTCCTGCAAGTTGGGGCGCACTTGTTGTGTGACATGCAGTAAATGAACGACCTGATGTTTCAGAAACGAAAGGAAATTGTGCATCTGCATCACCAACCTGAAGCCACCGGTTCGAGACACGATGACCGGCATTCTGTCTGACCTGCAGCCGGTCGTAGAGCACTCGTTCGACCTGTGGGAACTGGACTTTGCGGCCGCGACGACCCGGCTCGTAGTTGGGAGGCATCACATGTTGGCCGCTTGTTTGTGGTCGAGAGGACATTAGTTGGCCATTTATCGTCGGCATCGGTCGTTTGGGCAGTGACGGGGCTAGAATAGGCTGTTGAAGCACCGTGGCGGGCATGTCCGGTGTGGCGGTTTTGTCGAAAGAACGTTGCTGCAACGCCGATTGCAGCCACGCCGGGAAGCTGTGCAACGCGGACGTCGGCTGAAAGTGCAGCGCTGATTGAATTATGTTATAGTTGGTTGTGATTTCGCGGTTTTTACCTCCTGTAATTTATTTGACAAAGTGGCACATAAAATGAACAGCCAAATTTGCTAACCATTGGCTTCACCGTGTGCTGACTGATTGGTTCATTCATCGCGTAGTGTCTGATGTCGGCAATCGGCCGCACAATCGCAGTGGCTGTCGCTTGAACAGTGTCCATCGGTGCGTTCGGCTCTTCATTGTCTGATGTTTCAGTCGGATATGATGAGCAAACAGTGCCACTGCTGCTGAGTGTGCGCCGGCAAGTCAGACCGTTGACATGGTCCAGTGTACCGCTCTTGTCACTGGCCGAGTCAATATGCAGACCGTCGTCGGAATTGGACTCGGTCTCGCCTGATACGATAGCCGCTAGGCCAGATTTGACCACGCTGCTTTCGCCGAACGATGACGGTAAAGTGCTGGTCGTAATGCCATCTGAAAGTGACGAAGTTTTGATAGTGTTATGTTTTTGAGACGTTGCATTTTTTGATGATCACACACAATTCAAACGACCCAGACAAAAATGAACACACCGGCGGCGTGCTGTTGATGGAGAGCCTGACCGCTGCTTGCCGCACTGCTTGCCGTGGATGACGCGTCCGCATTGCCATTGCCACCGATCCAGTCGCGGGACAGGTTGATCCGGTATCGTTTCTTGAAGTTGCTCAGCCACCGCTCGCTGAACTGACACATGCCACTCAGCTCTTCGTCGCTGCACTGTTTCTGCGCCAGTGTGCGCGCCGTATCGCGGATCCATCGGTTACCGACCTTTTGGCCTGCTGATATGGAGGGTAGAACGATTTTGAGTGAACTTTTGGCATCCACTTTGTATATGTTTGAAATAAGTATTGAAATGGGTCTCTAGTTCAAACCTGTTAGGAGATGCTCCTTGTAGAGTGCGTACAGTTGTTTTTCGATGTTCGGGAATTGTGGTCGACGGCCGGACCGGCCCGATTTGAGCGATCCTGGACGGGACTCTTTGATCTTGTCGACTTTGGCCAGCCAGCCGTTCAGCATGGATTTTGTGATCTGGAACTCCTTGCACGTCCGATACTTGTTCTGTCCGTGCGCGTAGAAGTAGTCGATGACCATCAGTTTGAATTCGCGCGGGTACGACATTCGGTTGGGCGCTGCGGCGTTGGATGTGGTCGCGTTGCTGCCGCCGGTAGCATCTGGTTGCGGTTGTGTGTTGACGCTACTATTGTTGTTGTTGTTAGCAGTCAGATGCTTGATCAGATTCGACGTGAGCAATGACGGTAGATTGCATTCGGGCAGCGACTTCTTGTAATCGCCGACGATGGCCGATGGAGTGGGTGCACGACCGTGAGATTTGTCGATTGTCAAATTCAGGGCTTCGTCCCTACCAATGGATACGAGTGGTTTGAGAAGTGTGTGATGCAATAGTCGTCTCTGAGTGAGCAATGGCACCATTGTCGGCGCACCGCCGTCGATGGCTGAATCATCCGGTTGAGGCTGTTGCTGATGATGATCGTCGACAGTCGAAATGTAGAGTGCGGATGGAAGCTGATGTGTGGAGGAGGGGATGGACTGACGGATTACAGAGAATGGTGTTGCTGATGTTGAGCCACTCATTGTTGCCGAAGGTGGTTCGTGGTGGAACGCTGCAGGAGTTGATGCCAAAACGGGGGCCACCGCCATTCTGGGTCGTTTGGCGGAAAGATCCAACGGCATATCGTCGTCAAGTGCAGCGGATCGATCGTCGACGTCGGTAGTCTGTGACGGCGGCGACGTTGATTGTTGGTCGTTGGTCGTGGCTGTCGACTCACTGTGCACATCGCTGGTTGATCGCTGGATGGTCAATTGCAGCGGGGATATTGGGCTGACCAACATAGTTGATCGATGCAGCTGAAGTGCTTCTGGAGCACCCAGACCAAACCGATTGATGTTGAATTAAATTCGGAGCTGTCTGTGTGTTGTCTTCAGTCAGTTATTCGTCTAACGGCTCGTCGTTGTTGTTATGCAACCATCCTCTAGCGGGGTGGTCGTGCGCGCGCGCCTAGGGTCGTACCATCTCGTAACATTAATTTGCGCGGTGAAAGGTGAAATCACGGCCGCTGTTGTGTCAAACACATGCAGACATAGCGAAGAGCTGACTGGTTGTTACATTCGTTCATCTGCTCTTCGTAAACTGCTCAAAATGTCTTTTATATGCGCCCGGGTCTGTTACCCAATCACATACTGGATGTGGAATATAGTGCATGCGCTGCACACTGACAGGGTGTGTGCATGTTTACGGTTACGCAACACCGAAGGCAGACTATGACCAGCCTGGCTGCCTTGGTCTCGTATCGTTGTTGTTGTCGCACCGTTATTACTACCAGTCGTCTGATTGAAATCGGCGTCCGTATGTATGTATGCACATGCGCACACACGTCGAGCGAAAGTTCAAGGAATATATTGCGTACATAGACGGTGTGTAAATGGGAAAATTTGTTTTGATGTTGATCGCAAATTTCGCTTTCCTTTCCATCCATCTACATATCTTGCTGTCGTCTTCTCATCACACACACACACACACGCTGCAATACCGTTATGACCGGCTATTTTACCCGCCCTATACACAAAGGTCATGCGCATTATGCAGCACTCACGCAGCGCATGCATACGTCTTGTTGTCTATCACCCGAAACGAAGAAGGTATGCCGCTCTCACGTATGTATGTGCGTGTATAGCGGCAGTTTGCAGTGATGATAAACGCACTTTTTGCATTTGAAATATTTCACTTCTCAACCGCTCGTGTTGTGTGCGGTATTCTTGTGGTTGGTATTTATTGTATGTCGCTAATTTCAAAGAGAAAAAAGAAAACACCCAGCCTATCTGCAAATAACGGTGTGCGTATGCATCGTCCTAATCAAGGTGCATTGCGTGCGTTTTCGGGGCTGTTGAACTTTCACTGGTTCGCTTCGGTCGGTGTTTGTTTTAACGATGTGCGCTTTTTTGCGTGTCTTTAATTTCAGCTCTGTCTGGAAAGGTACGTAAATTAGATGGGCCATGCATTGCTAATTGCCTCAACCTCAACCCCTCACTTTGTATGAATGGATTGTTTATCTTGGCACAAGAATGACACAACTGACACTGCAGTTTGACGTCGTAATTGAAGTTTGGAGAAAACAGTTTTGTTCGTTGATAGGCTAAGGCCATGCTTTTTTGCGACGCTCTTTTAGTATCTAACTTTGTCGAAATCCGCATTTGTACGCGTATGCGCACATAATAAATTGCGAAAATTTTCGGGTTACAAGTCGAACATGATACCGAAAGTTCATACAGTGTGTGCATGCTGAATGTGTGACCTTTGCATAAAGTGTAAAGTACAAGTTCGTACCGTATACGCTGAAGTTTGATGGCAAAGCAGCGTGGTTCGCTGAACAACGCACCCAGCACCAGATGGGTATTACGCAATCTCATTTCATTTGTCATCACGGCACGTAGAATTATCAAGTACCTGTTGGACCCGTTGATATGATCAACATTGGGGTATGAACCCAGAAACCTGGAAAGAAACAACACGTTGAATGAGACTGTGCTTTACTGCAATCAACAACAAGAACCGTTTGACAAAAAAGCGAATTGAAGAGTACTTCACAGGAAAAGGTCCGAAACTTCCACCTACTGGTACATGGCATTAACAAAACTGACTAACTTTAAACCACTTGTCTTGCAGCCTTCCCACCGTGCTACCAACTCCAACCCAACCGCTCAGGCTCAGTACCATTCTACTCAGCGACAGCAACAACCGTTGGATCATTTCTTTCACAACATGCTCAGACACAATGCACAACAACAACAGGTGTTCAATAGTATTGAAGTGCATGGAACTCAAAAACTGAGGCTGACACATTGCAGGAGACCATGTGTATTACTGGCGCTTGCCAATTGTCATGTGTCTTGCGTATGAGAATTTCGAGAATTTTGCACTTTAGAAACAAGTTGCCAAGCTGTTATCAGAAAGTGATTCTTCAATGTTCACTTATACATAATATAATGCTGCAATGTTTCATCGCATTTTGCACTGCAGTGCACAACCAACGTCGAGCACCACGACACGTACAGCCGAGCGAGCACGCAGCCTGTCAGTGATCATCACTCACACAATATGCGATTGTTGCTCAACCGGGTGGCACATGGTAAGACTGGTGTTTGACAATGGGTTCTCTGCTCACTAGCGATGTTTTACGTGAATTTGACCAGTAAAGTGTGTGCGAAGTAATTGAATTTCAGTTCAGACCAGAAAGGCGTAAAGAGTGTAAGAATAGAAAATAGCTTGAGTCCTCAAATGCAACTTTTCTCGGTTTGAACCCTCATTATGGTGCAATGCGATTTGCCAACATGTCAGATGAGCCCAATTCGGCATCCACCAATCGAGCTGGGGTTGAATCATCAATGATGTCGTTTGATTCATCAATGGATGCGAGCCACATGCATGAAGGGATGGGCGAACACAATGGAGAGTATGGAAAGGTTACCCGATTGGTGCTTATTTGGGGATGTGTGGTATTGTGGTATTATCATTTTTGATCTTACGTTCGACGAATTAAATATTCGGCCACTAATTTTAAAGCTATGTTACTCGCAACGTTTCAACCCAATTCTGCACGCAAGCTCGTCTCAGATTCTGATGGTCTCCGTCTCATACATTTTTGAAATGGCATTTTGTTCAGGTCGACATTCTACACTCACTGCTGTCAATGTTGTCCTCGCAAGACCGACTTGACAGCTCCCACACGCTCATGCTTCTGTCAGGTGAACAGTGTTTCACTATAATTTGTCAATTTTCTAATTTCGATGTTTCAAAAATAAAGGGTCGAAAACCAAACTTTGTAGGAAACAACATATTGATTCTTTCTCAATCAGGCGAGCGCGACGCGTGCATGTTGATGGCCGAATCCGGCTGTGTGCCAATGATCGTGCAATTGCTGCATCCGGGTGATGTCTGGCTGCATGCACCCGTCATGCCCGACGATCTGGAGGTGTGCTATTGGGCTTAATGTTGTTGTGTCTTTTTCACAACAGTTTGCAACGGGCGTATTGTAAGATATGCCGAAACTGATTGTTTGTCTGTTGTGAGCGAAGGTTATATATTACTTGTTCTTCGTTTGACAGTCGCCGAGGCCTCAACATTATATCAGTCGCTAAGCTATATTTGCGGAAAAACCGGTCTTTTTATTTTCGGAAAAAATCCGAAAAACGAACCGTAGGGGAACCTAAAATTGCGCAGGTTGACGTCAGTACAGACACTAACATTGATTTGGGCTGATTGTGCATCTGTATTTTACGAATCATCTTTGCGTCCAACAATTAGTTCATTGTGATGTGAGGACTGAGGTCCGATAGGTAAGATTGTTTTTCGAAAATGTCTCGGTAATCGCAGGTCTTGCAACATTGCAAACAAGCACTGCACAGTCTGGTGAGCGCCCAGTCCGATGACGCCAGACGCAGACGCGAATTGAGGGTATTGAAAGCGTTGGACAAGATTAGGGATTACACGTTGCATTTGAGGATGGTGCACGCGGGCATGGAGAAAAATGGTGTGGTTTGGGATGGGGCCTTGGTTGTTTGTCCGTACAAAGTAGGGACACCAGCCGTGTTCATCGGTATACAAGTTTTCTGAGCCAATTCGGCAATCGAGTAAAAGGGAACTCTGTTTATGAGTAGGGTTAGAGAGATGTCGGGTGTCGGGTGTCGGGTGCCAAAAAAGTGTAGGTGTCGGGTGTCGGGTGTCGGGTACCCCCAGATGTCGGGTGTCGGGTTTTTTCGGACCCGACACCCGACACTTACGGTTCAAATCATCAGTATTGCTGAGAGAAGAATTTTGAGAGAAAATTTTCTTCGAACCAAATGTTTCCGAAGACGCAGAATGTGACATTTTGGTGTTTATTTCGTGGGAAAATACTTGAATTCAGTAACTTGAGCCAAAAAATTGCACTCATAGTGCAAATGAGCAAAAATTTGTCTGTTTTTGCTCCGAAAACAGGTGTCGGGTGTCGGTTTTTTTTTCAAAAACTAGATGTCGGGTGTCGGGTTTTTTTTGCAACTGTCGGGTGTCGGCTTTTTTTCTGAGATGTCGGGTGTCGGGTACTTCCAGGTGTCGGGTGTCGGTCGGGTACCCCCCCCCCCCGACCTCTAACCCTATTTATGAGTTTACACGCAGTGATGTTAACCCAGCAAAGATCTGCTGGTGGGGTTTTTTGGAGGCAAATTTGCGACAGGTGTTCCCGCCAGCGAGCCCCGGTGCCTAGGTCTGTCTGCGAAAGCAGAGCAAAACAAACCAACGTTACTGCTCTCAATCCATTGAGTTGGTTGACGACGCTAGATGTGGCATGCTGCGTTCTTGGTTTGAGTTCCATTTGTCCCAAACGCGTCACATGTCTTTGGCAGCAGTAAAATCAAAGATGATGCACAATATTGCCAAATACAACCTGCTGTAAATAAGTGATGCACTGCGTTTGCAGTGTGCTCGACAATGGCACAAGAATTGTACTCGGTGATGAGCGTGCTGATGAAACTGTCATTCGACGAACAACACAGACACGCGACCACGTATTTGGGTGAGTTTGGTGTTGGGTGGTTGAAGTGTGGTCATGTTTCAGCAAGCTGAATAGACCTCACCTTGTAAATAAAATTAAATGAGTGTTTCGCTTGTGTTATAAATACAAGTGAGAATTTTCGCTAAAATAAAAACTGACGTTCCATTTCATAGAAAAAAACAATCGCATTTTCGTGAAAGATTTCAATTATTGAATTAATTAGTTGCAACTTTTCCGCTTACTGCTGCCACCAACCTGTCCGTATTTCAAATTCATTTTCTCAAGCTCGTAGGCAACCAATGATGTGGTTGGGAGTATGGGGGATAATGTCCCCCAACAAGTAGGTAGCTTTCTTGCCAGTCCGTATGGTACGGTACGGACGGTACGGTGTGTGGCCCCACGCTCAGGTAGAGTATCTCTCCCTCTCTGGTACGGTATCTCCCCCATCCAATTTTATCCAAATTTCATCCCAAAAGTACCCTTTTTTGGTCCAAAACAGCCGAAAACCGACCAAGACCAACCCAAAATGCAAAAATTTGCACGTTTCCCGCGATTTGTGCACATTTTAACCCATAAAAATACGATTCCCGCGAGATTATTACGGTGCAGTATCTCCCCCTAAAATTTCTCTTCCCCCCCCCGGCTAGCTGCCTAGCTTTCTTGCTCTGACCAACTACATCACTGTAGTCAGCGAAGTAATTTGCCAGTTTCACTTTGTCTCCAACCATCCACCAGTGGTGTCGTTGAGAAATCGAAATTTTCCCATACCCAGCCGAATTTTCGGGAAATTTCCCATACATACCCCCAAAAATCAAAAATTTCCCACACCAGGGGGGGGGTTTTTTCCAAAAACTCAAAAATTTCCCATACCCGAGGGTGGGGGTTTTGAAAAAAATGACCCCAAAAATCTTCTAAAAGTGCCAAAATTGGTCTAAAAAGTGCTTAAAACAGAGTTTTCTTGCGGTAGTAAGCGATTTTTGACATTTTTGGACGAAAAATGGCCAATTTTGGTACTTCTCGGGGTCAAAAAGTCATTTCTTAGGGGTGCTTGTTCCAAAAGTGAAAAAATTTCCCATACCCCATACCCCCGGCCGATTTCCCATACCCCATACCAGGGGGGGGGGGGGGAACCCCCCCCCCAACCCCCCCCCCCCCCAACGACACCACTGCCATCCACCCAGATCTTCCAGGCGGTCTGCAAGCGATTGCCGAGCTGTTGATCAGTGACCAGCTGGTGTTCGGTGCTATAGCGTGTCCCGAAAGTTCCTTAGCCATCCGTCGTGCGATCGGCATGGCGTTGACCAATCTGACCTACAATCAGCCGGCCAGCAAGCAGACACTGTGTCGATTCCCGCGGTTTCTCGAGGCCGTTTGTGCGCAGATTCAGGCGCCCAGTGAGATACTGAAACAGGTACATGTGTCGCGTGACGTTTTTTTAGCTTCTCGAAGTTGCTTCACAATGTGCTTGTGTGTTTTAACTTATTTTTGGCTTTTGGATTTGCTATCGTATGCCGCGAGTGTTTGACAATTTTTTCTTCATCCTTGCCTAGTTTTATTGCTGATCGAAAACTGTAGTTTGACTTTCAAAATAGAGCCAGCCCGACTGATCATGGTTCACAACACTCGTTGATGAACTTTTGGCGTGGCGAATACGATCATTAAACTAAACAGCTATCACAGGCATTCGCGGGTGTGTTGCGCAATCTGTCGTGGAAAGCCGAGCAGCACAGCAAACAATCGTTGCGAGAATGCGGCGCCGTGCCATGTCTGATGCGGGCGGCAATTGACGCTGAACACGAATCGACGTTGAAAGCGCTGCTGTCGGCGTTGTGGAATTTGAGGTCAGTTGACAAAAAATGCTTGAAAATTGTTTTTGTTTCCGTCTAGCTGTTCGTGGAATGATAATGTTTTTATCATGAAAATTGTTTTGTTGGTGATATGTTATTGTTGACCTATCATGCAAGGACAAACCTGAACAAAGCTGGCCACCTGCAACGACCAGTGATTAGCGAATCAGACGCACAACTGCAATAATTTCTTCTAGTTTTTTTCATGCTCCTGTTACCGATGGTGACAAGAACACGAAAATGTTTTGGTGACATCAAATATGAGAAATGCAAGAAATTTGACATCGCTGGTCGATCGTGTAGCGCAGGAGAAAAACAAGATAAAGGTTTAAAAATATAAAACTTTCCAGTTCGCATTGCAAAGAGAACAAGATCGAAATCTGTGAGACCGACGGGGCCCTGCCGTTTCTCGTGTCAGTACTGTCCTACCAAAGTGCCAGTGGCAATTTAGCCGTGATTGAGAACGGGGGTGGAATATTGCGAAACATCAGCAGTCAAGTGGCGGTAACCCCCGAGTATAGATTGGTGTTACGACAACACAAATGTTGCAAGTGGGTGCTGTTCTGTGAGAGTTTTTCTTCGTGTTCTTTTCGATTTTTTAATGTATTTCATTCGTCAACGGTGAAATGTTTTAAAAGCCCTACAAAGACATCTGTTAGGGTGCGCGTTGTCTGTGTCGACGTCTTGACCATAGAAACCGGGAAATATTTTGAGATGAGAGTAACCAGAAAGTTTTAAGACCGATGAAGACTTCCAGTACTGTAGGAGGAAACGAATGAATATCCGTGATTTAGTCGAGTCAAGATTAAAGAGACTTGGAGAAGCAAACCTGACTGTATGCGTGATCCATCGTCAACAACTATGAACCATGTTTTTAGAGTGCTACTCGAACATCTCAGCAGCAGCAGTCTCACAATTGTGAGCAACGCGTGTGGCACGTTGTGGAATCTGTCAGCCCGGTCCAGCACCGATCAGCATTTGTTGTGGAGACTGGGCGCCGTGCCAAAGCTGAGGTCGCTCATTCATTCCAGGTTGGTTGATCGTTACAGCGTTCGGTGTATGGTAGCTGTTCAGTTTTTGGCTGAGGAGAACATCGTGGTTCTGAGGCCCGTCAAGGGCCACGTTGACGTGAATATGTCTAACATTATATCTTGCGAGGTGACAACCTGGTGGTCCTGAACCCTTGTAGTGATATGGCGTATAAGATGCTGCGATCACATTTTCACACAAATGATGCAGTGCATTTAGACACTCAATCATTTCGCGTGGCTCGGCTCAGACGTTGAAACATTTGCTGCAAAATCGTCCCCCTGATGTTCCTGACCCGGATGGCGATGGACCGATGGCACAGCGACGCGCAAAGGCCTTGGAGAAGGTCAGAATCGTTTTTCGTTTTTGTTTTTGTTTATTTATATTTTTGTTGTTTTTATATTTGTTGTTGTTGCACTGGTGCTGAAATGGATCGGCACATGGAATCGAATTGGACTTGACAATAGAATTTACTTACGTGCCTGTGCAATAGTGAAAATATTTCAACCTCTTCAGTTTGCCGCGTCAACGTTTCGGTCGCGCTGCTAGTTTTCACGCATGGCATTTACGAACCAAATCAAACTCTGATCTGTTGCATTTTTACAGGATCTGGACGCCCGTCTGTTGGCTGATGCCCGACCGACGAGTCCCCCAATGTCGGCTCGGTACTGTAGCACACAACACACGACAACCACTGCCAGCGCACCGATTAATGCCAGGGTGTGGTCGAGTGAAGGTATACGCATCAACGACTCGTACTTTCCCACGTAGTCAACACGGATGGAACGTTTTGGATATGTTGCGACACAAACGGCTGACGTGTTTGCGCTATTCTGTTCTCGTTCTCAATCTATCAAGCGCAAGCCAAGCGAAACAATAATAAAGTTGGACTGAGTCATCAGAACAGAAAACTCGACGTCTTGGCCCTGTCATCTCGCTTTAAGATTTTATCTTTATGCTCCTTGCAGGTCATGTTGCGACGTCAGGCTCGTATCGTTACGAAGGCCCCGACTCTGACTCAGCACTTGGCATGACTGAATCAGCCGTCATTGGTGGTACTTATGCCAGGAATCGGGCTCAACAGGTGTGATTGATGCACTGTATTTATTGGCAATCGAGTTCTGACTATTGGGCTGCCCGACGTAAAACTAGGAAGGGAAAAATAGGAAATGTTTCCTATTTCCTAGTTTAAAAAGTAGGAATTAGGAAATAGGAAACATTTCCCGGTTTTTCTCCGAAAGCCAAGCATGCATTGTGCACATGCACGCAACTCTATCAAAACATTTACGCAGTTGATGTTGAGCTGCGTTGCTGTTTAGTTCTGCTGATTCTGATTGTGCCAAAATATTTCTATTTCTATGTTCCTGTTGCCTAGTTTCGTCTCAAATTTCCAAAAAAATTAACACGTAAAAAATTTTTTAATTCCTAGTTTTACGTAAAGCCATTGCAGATTCAGGTATTTTATTGGGTTTCTCATGGGGAAATTTGAATTGAAATACGCTATGAGCAGGTGATGTTTTAGCGAACATCGGCCTCCTTCCGAGTTGTGACGATCTCACAACACTCCTAAAATTAAAGAAAACCAATTGTGTTAGAAAATTGATCCAAAAAGCGCACTTGTCGCCACGCAGGTCTACCAACTAATGTCTGACGCTGACCTTGTGCGTCCAAGTGGGTACTACATGGGTGCGGGACACCATCACGCTCAGCACAATCGACCGTCCGTGCCCCCGATATCAACTAGTTTGCAATCGTCAAGTGATTCACTCAGCAAACAAGAACAAATGCATCAGGACAGGAGTGCCACGCAGAGATTTCAGGTTGGTCGGGGTGACGTTTCTTTCCTTTTATTTTGACTGTACAGTCCACCTGTTTATTATGACATGATTAGAAATTCTATTTTCGGTTGCTTTCAATGTTGTAGAGCAGTAAGTGTGTTACTTTCCTGGACATACATACTTGCGAGATATTTTTCGACCGAAGTTTTGACTGTGATAAACGGGTACCTGTGGTGAGGGTAGACTGTGTCAACGCTCCGCTTATTATAGCTATGAAGACGGGATTGTTAAAGGGCCCAGAGCAAAAATTGCAACAATAATTCCTCTATCCTCAGCAGCGGAATCAAGATTATTAAATTAGCATAATTTCGGTCTGCATTTTCCTGTTCTCTTCAGAGTGGCTACCGGCGCCAACACCGTCGTCAACAACAATCATCACACTCGGTGGATGCGAAAATAAGAGCCTCGACCTTGCCGGCCTCTTATAATGTTTCAAGTCAGCAACAGGCCAGACGTGTGGATGCAAGTGGCTTTGCTGGTCAGTTATGATATTTTTGAAGAAGGTCTCGTGAGCTTTGAGCCGGGGTGAAATGCTTTTACCTGTTTGGGCTTGGCGAAGAAACTTCTGATACCGAATAACATTCAAAACAAATGTTGAGAAATTTGCAATTTTAAAAATGGGACATCATACTGTGCAGTGCACCTTGATTTCATATTCTATGATGTCATGAATGATTTCGGCAATGATTTCCAGTGCCATTCACCCCTCCCACCAGCCAATCCCAGCCACGTGCCACTCAACAATTTCAATCGCAGTCGGACTCGGAGGAGGAGGAGGAGGAGGAACAAACTCGGTCGTATGCCGTAGAAAGGACACCGCACATGTCGCTCAGAGGTTGGACCGGACTGTTGTTTTCGTTGTGCATTGTGTTCTGGTGTGTTATGGGATGTGCAATCAGTTGCACCCGCTAGCACTGACGATGACCTGGCGCACCGTCCGTGTGCGACGGCAGATTGCAATGGGCTGCCAAAACACCCTCCACATCATCGATCATTTTACTGATGGTATGGTTGGGAATAAAGAGTAAATGCCGTGCCGCACTATGGATGGTATTGAATTGGATGGTTTGGCCTGTTGCTTTCAAGGAATATAACATCTCAATTTGTGGCATTGTTGTTTGGTAAATATGAGGCGGTATTTTATGTCCCTATTGTAACACCTTTGTCGGTGACAAACTTATTTCATTATTGCAGGCAGTCGAGACGATCTGTCAAAGCTGCCAATGCAGAAGGTCACACAACCACCTCCCGCTGTTAAGTCACAGCAGAGTGCCACAAATAATGTCAAGGTGCGTGTGTTCATCAGTTGTGCCGAAATTATTTCATTTGAAAAGAAACTAACGAGAGCAAACCAGTGCAGTTCTCGCCGGATACGCAGCAACGGCTGGACAACGAAAGTGCTGGCGTACAGCCGGGCAGCAGTTCGTTGCAGCAGCCAGCCATGTACAGTATGAATGTGTCACGGCACAGTTCGGTCGAGTCACTCGAATCCGCTGATGGACGCTCGTTGCACAGCACACACACCAGTGCACCAAGCACACGCATACACACTGGTTGGCTGATGTTTCATTGGGCTCTGCTTTGTCATCTATGATCGAAATAAAACGTTTTTGTCACTATAACCATTTGTTGCTTAGTGTAGACCAACAAATAGAGCATTGACAGTAAGCCGTCACACTCTTGTTAATGAGCAGACTAATTTCCAGAAACCCAATCAAACAATCCTACTTTGCTGAAACAAGGCACAAAATGCGAAAACTGCTTACGTTGCCCAAAAACTTTTCAGTTTTGATTGTCATACTCATACAGTGTTTTTTGACTACCGATGTGTTACACAAATATTTCGGTGACGTCGACGCGACAGAAAATTTCATACAAAATAGGAAGTCAAAATTTGACCTAAATTCGCAGAATGCGTCTCCCCGAGCGAATTGCCCGAATCACCAGGTCGGTGTGAAAGTCCGCCGGTGGCCACAGTCATACACCAAGAACTGACGCCTCCGATTTTGCCAAGTAATTTTGTGTTTGCTTTTTTGAGTTGACTACAATAAATGTCTTCATTTCGAATTCCTGGTTCCCATTATTCCTGCACAATAAACCCAATCATTACAACATTTTTCAGTGTCGACCACAGTGCACATTCAGCCGACAGCGACGACATCGGTGTCATGTGACAGTGAACGTGTGTACAAGGAGGACTCATCGTCGATGGATGACGCTAGGTGAGCTTTTGTGAGTTTGGACTGATGATCACCTGCTGGTACACCGAATTCTTGTGTGAACAGACAATCGGTCCGCTGCAGAATTTACATAATTTGTATTCTTCAGTGTGTACCAAAGTTATGTTCTCAGGTCAAATCTATCCGCCCTGACCATTGACAGCGACACAAAAGTGCGACCTGTGCGAAAACTGTTGCAACTGTCATCCACTGGTTGGTATTGACATTCGATTGGTTCTTATGATGGTCTAGGAGGTCGTTTATGTGAATGTCGTGATGTATTTATTAACCGTCTTTGTGAATCTGTGGCTTTTTAGCCCCAGCAAATACCAATGACATGACACCGCGCGCTGCGAAACAGCCACAGACTTTGGCGCACGACTGGCAACAAGGTAACATATGATATTGTGTTTTGTTGTTGATATTTTTCTTTGTTCATGAAAGGCATGAACCCAAGTGGAACCGATTTTTCAAATCTATAATTTTCTAGTATGCTGCAACTGAAACATTTCCGCCTGTTCAGCCTCCCCGCCGACCGACCCCGACTACAGTGCGTTTGATGACACGTGCGAGTCAATGGTACTGAAACAGTCGATTGAAGCTGCTATGCCGACTCCGAAGGCTAATAAATACATCACAGGTTGTTTGCAGCCTCCTGTTGTGTGTGTGAGACACAGGCTGTGCGTGATTACAATTGAATGAAAGTGCACTGTAAGGACGTCAAGCAAGCAAACGTAGGCGATTTCAGATATGGGCTGATAGTACTGTCGTCAACTGTTATCATAGTTTGAGACAGGCCTTTCCTTGCCATCTCAGGAATCAAGCCGCCGAGCGCAGGTCCGAACGTGTCTCTGTCGTCCCAATACAACAGCAGTCCCCCAGCTGTTCCCACCCATTCTTCCCCCTATGCATATGGGATGGTGCAACCTCCCGATTTCGATGTCAGCGCGCAAACACAGACGGGCTCGCAAGAAGAGCTGGATTCCACTAAAACGTTCAGGTTGGGCGTTTTTTAGAATGTTTGGGATCGGAAGTAATTGGCAATAGGTGGTATGTGGAGCTTCATATTTTGTTGTGCTGGCGCTCCTTGTAATTCGCAATTTATTTCGTCTTAATGGGGCTGTCATCTTCACGTAAAACATAAGCAGACATGTTTTCGATTGCCAAAACTTCGATCTGCGCAAATACTGATGATTCTGAGCTTCGATGACTTGAATCTACAATTCTGATTGTATCATCAAACGGCTGAATCATTAAGACAATCCAGCGTTGTTGTTGCAGGTACGAAGGCAATGGCGGATCAATTCGTGGTGGTGCCACCGAACAACAGCATGACATTAACGTAGTGCCAAAACAACACCAAACTCAAACTTCGGGCCCCGGCAGCCGGCAAGAGCCGTCAAATGACATTTCCCACTTCATACAAAGTGCAATGCCCAAACCACGACCACTGGCCGCGTCCAAACTGCCGACTAGTTGTGCTACCACGGCTACTTCGGCTGCTGGTTGGACAATTCAGTAATTTTCTATTTTGCTTTTGGACCAGTGCACAGATAATAATGGACAGCTTTTCGTGCAAATTTTGTGAAGGGTCCCGAATACATGATGACAGGTCACATGCTTGAAATTAGAGCCCAACTAAGCTGTCGTAGGTATTTCGTTAGTGGCACAAAATATGAAAAACTGGCTCGCAGTTATGCAACAAGAAATGTTTAGAGCACCAATTGAATTCCGCGTCAAAAACGATAGCTTTTTTATTGCGTCACGCATCACTCAATCTATCTCCAACCAGCCGAACAAACACCAAAAGTTCTTTAAAATTCTCCAGGTCGTCGTTCTGGTCACAAGAACGTTGGTCTGGCTAAACCGATGTTGCGTGGTGAGCCACAGTCAACCCCAGACCATGTTGAAGCGGAGGACGAAGAAACCATGAAAAACTTCGCGTGTGAGCACACGCCGCACACCAGATCCAGGTGTATTATACTGTTGTGGACCAAGGAGTTTTGCACGATGATGATCGTCTTGTAGTCGACAGCACCAGTAATTCAAGAATGAACCATGATGAAGTTGAATCATTGACTTGCTCTCGCAACGATGTTTTGGCACTGACGATGACCTGGTGCACCGCTCGGCTCAATTGTCTTGGCTTGGTCTTGGCTTCTCAGATAATAAGATGATATTCCTTGCACGTTTGAGTAAGCTTCTCATTTACCATCTGCATGAGTGAGTGGTCGATTTTTTTAATCACACAACATGCTCTCGCACAGATAACATGTGAATGCCAAAACCCAGATCAGATCGAAATTAAACTGATAATGATAACCAAAAAACTGAAGAAGGTTCTGCTCCATACCTCACACTTTGTGTACCTTCATGCCAGATCCGCGTCCCCCACCGATCTACACGGTGTGCTTGACGAACACGTGCATTTGTCGATGCCAAACAGTGCACCGAGTGATGATGTGTTGACGACCAGTGCGCAGACGACGACCATGTTGGATGACATACAACCACCACAAGGTTGGGATTGATACATCTGGCAACCGTTGAACTTTAATGGGCTACTTTGACCACTAGCCCCTCAATAAAGCTTGGCGACCGAACCGAATTAAGCCCAAGTTTGGGATACCGACTTCTCTGTTTTCGATAAGTGTCAAAATCGTTTCCACTCAGGCGGTTAACGGATTACATATATTTATGGTAGTCGAAATCAGAGTTGTCGGATTTGTCCGTAAAATATCCCTGAACTATCCTCAACTCAAACAAGCGCCTTAACACAGTTGCCTATGTAAATCTAATCCGATCACCACATTTGTCGTTTGACGAGGACGAGGATTAATGCATAATTTCCAGTTCTGTTAACATGTCCTGTGATCTGTCCCGATGTCCGTGATTTTTCTCTCTCCTTGGCGCTTTTTGTAGCTTTTATTTGCTGTGGTTTTGTTATAACCAGTGTTGTAACTATTTTCATTTCCGTAATTGTCCCACCCGGTCTTGTAACTTTGCTTCTATCACTAATTTACGTGCATGATTTTATGCGTCACTGAGAGCAATAAACCAACCAATCACCACGTTTGATATTGTACTAAATATAATGTTTCATGCATCCATAAAAGCGCAGGTCTGATGCAAATGTCTGGCGTGACACCAACGGCGTTCAGCTGTGAGGAGGAGAGAATCTGCGACGCTGCTGAATTGATACGAAGAGAGTCGAACACCGATGCGCACACCGAGTCACTACGGGCACCGACCGGGACTGGCGCTGTCAGGGAGACCAGTGAAGGTGGGTAGTGTCGAATCATCTGATTTTTGCGAACGTAAAGTTAAGCGATCTTGGTGACACTGCGAAACGAGCTACAGCTAAGCAAGAAAAGAGTGAGTAAGAACCACGTTAGATAAAAGAAATGTTACACATTTTACATATGGATAAGTAACAGTACTGTTGAGAGTTCAATGCTCTACTAGCAGCAGCTTTGTAATTAAAATTCCTCAAAATATAGAAATAAAAACTTACGAATGTTTCGCTGGCAACACAAATCGGTGCCTAATTTTCTGAGTGTAATCATTTCTGTCTGCTTCCGAACAATAAAGCTGCCGAAACCCACAGAAGTTCACCAATTCACCAATTTTTCACCACGCTCATTTAGGGCTGCTCTGCCACGCAATAGCGCGCTACCAACCACATGCATTGCATAGAACTGTGTTGCGCAGCTCCATTAGCACGAAATATGTGCAAATGTTTAAACTACAATAGAATTAGCCTGCCTTTTTGATTCAGGCAGCAGCGATCTGAGCGAGGACAATTTCGAAGTGGTCGACATGCTTGAAGACGTCGAGTGTTCGGGACATGATCAACATGCACCAGTTACAACGACGACCAGTCTGCTTGATCAGGATCTGCTGACACGATTCGGTGCACTCAGTCACAACAATGTACCAAATAACACATTGGTCGTTGATGTGAATGGTGGGTGAAATGGCGACCGGGGAAATTTGTGTGCTTGGAAGCGGACAGTCACGGAACATTCGGATGGTTTGGATTCGGTGATCCAACAATCTGGTCTTGTTCACGTGAACATTTTGAATTTCAACAATTGCAGACAGTTCTAATGTCAACGATCGTAAAGAATTTACTTTTGGTCAGCAAACAACAACCTTTCTTTCTGGTTGAAATCGAGACTGTCAGTGAATCAAAGCACCAGTCGTCGCATATGAGCACCTAATGTTTTACACCCATCTGTTGCAGCCGACAGTTCGCTGCCTCTGCCTCCCAGCGACATGAGTGAGTTGATGACCGAAGACGATGAGGATGATGTGATGCTGATTGAATGTGACAAACTCAAACAGGTACGTTTGGGCGTTGAGCATAGAAATTAGCAATGTGTTTTCGGATCACATTATAATCTGGCACATTGATGCGCTGATGATGCCCTGATGCACCGCACGTGAAGACAGGTCGAAATGGTGACCCGACCGGCCCTCTATTCGCCGGTTTATTTTTATACAGACAAAGCGTCACGTTGTGCGTGTGTCACCTTATTTTCAAGTGTGCTTTGTTGTTCCTGTTTGGTGGAAATAGTTCGTTGATGTTGCACGAGAGAAGCGGACCAAGTCTAATGCTGAGCTGTTTCTTTATCGTCTCGTTTGCAACTGACAAGGCAACCATCGTAGAATATGCAAATGGCACGCGTGAAGGCGGTGTCACACTGTTCTTTGCTGTGTGTTTACTTTTTGATGCCATTACAGTTGTGCAATTTTATTATTTCAGCCCAACAGCAATCCCTCAGCGCCGACACGTGCGAGTCCCCGCATCACCAAGCCATCCGAGTGCAGTTTTTACACTCACAAGCTGTCTACCCCATTAGACTACCCACCGCCAATTGCGGGCAAGTCGGTGCGAGGCGGGGGCGGTGGTGCACGGGGCAGCAGGGGCACGACCCCGCCTGGCGGTACACACCAGCAGCCAGTGCGCACCACCAAAACGGCGCAGTTGCGGGCCGCTAAACGGGCATACGAAGCGAACAGCGGCAGTCCGCAGCGATCACTACTAGAACAGTCGAAATCGAACGCTGCCAGTGCACCGGGCAGTCGCAAGAACAGTACAACCACGTTGAACAATGTCACCGCCAAACAAACACCGACTAGTTCGGACTCGGGTTTCGCCTCCAACACACCCTCGAAACAGAGAGGCCCAACACTTCTGACCGCATTGACCAGCTCGAAGGCTGCCACTTCTATGAAACATCAGCCAGTCAACAGCAAGAAGGGGGCCAAGGTGCCACCCACCCCACCACCCAAACCGAACAGGGTCGTTGCGACTGGACCACCCATACAGGTTGGCAATGACTACATTGACTTTGTGAATGTTGTTTATTAGTGACTTCCTTGTACCCTCGAAGTGATACTCATTCGGTCCAACGTGGAAGGGCGTTGGCCACTAAATAGGAGACTTCACAATCACAATGCAGTGACATTGGTCACTCACTACAAAACGTCATTCATCACCACTGAAAACGTAATTTGATATTCAGGTTGATGGTCCTCCGATGTGTGAATTGAAGTCCCCGCAGGCGCGTGTGTCGCCGTTCAACTATAAACATCCGACATCAAAGAAAACACCACCGAAAACCAATCCAACGTCGACTTCCGCTGCTGGCAAAAAGGTGGCTTTTTGTATTTTCGCAGTTTTTTGCTGTTGTGATATCAGATGATTCGAAAAATAAAATTGAGAAAATCTGGTTGAAACGAAAACGCAGTCATTCTTCATTTTTAGCCCCAGACTCCAAAATCTGGCACAACTCCGCCAAAAACCGAAACAAACTCTTCCGACACTCAAGAGTCGGCCAACGGAAACAAGAAGGTAGTGGGGAGCTCCAGGAGGATGCTTGTCACAACTGTATAGCCGTCTTGTTGACAGTCAAGGACTTGCGCGCAACCCTTGCCGCGAAACAAAGGCATAACATTTGGAGTGTATAGGATCTGACGCTATATTAAACTTTCTGTGCATACCTTTTAGCTTATTTCGTTGATTGGTTGCTGTGCTAATGAATTTCACTCATTTTGTTCGTTGATTTCGGCATTTTCTCAGCAAGACATTGTGCATTTTCTCAGTTTAGTTTTGTCACATTTTTTGACATTTTTAAAAATTTATAAGTGATTCTCAAACCTGTGTCCTGCCCAAGTTATAATTATTTTGATTGTACATTGTTTGCGTCGTGTGCGTGTGTGTTTCGTGAATAATAAAATTAAAAAAATTATTATGTGTAAGTTGTGCCAAAACCTCAGCTTTCCGATTAAGAACGTGAGCCACTTTGCTGACGATTTTCCGTTTACGTCCTTCAATTAAGTCCAATGCGCGCACTCGGTGCACAACAATGTCCTGCTATACCTTGGCAATGATAAGCACGACAAAAACTGAATCGGATACAGACACGTCTTCTTGCGCTCTGTTTGAATGAACATAGCTGCCGCTGATAAGAAACAAACGCCTGTCTTCGGGTGCGCCATTTCCGCAACACAACAGTGGCTCCTTGCCAAGCCAGTTAAGTCACAAGGTTTACTTGTTCCCCTGGATTCAGATTAACTAATCGACCTATCGTTATTGTCCTCAAACAGATAGTGGCATCAATCTGGGAGTTGATCATGGAAACGATCAACTACGATGACATTGTGTACAGCGTTCCACCACAAACTTCGACTTCTAAGTTTTCTGAATTGAATCAGCAAACCGACGTTGTTCAACATGTTAGCATTGGACCGGCAACCGTTCAGGTATCTTTCTGTGCTCATTGATCTTCGTAGAAAGCCATTTGAATGTACAAAGTGCAAAAGTAAGACTTCGAAACGTAAAAATCGTTAAGCAGCTGTTTTGGCCGAACATCAGGTACATCCACAGTGAACTAGCTACATATACCAGAACATCAAATTAGTCTATAGAGCCCCGTTGCAATGAACTCCTCGCTACATTTAGTAGTTTATTTTACGGCGAACTTAGGTTAAATCCGGAAACCGGAAATAATTTGCATGCAAAAATACAAAACATTTCCGGGCTCCGGAAATATTTCCGGAAAACGCAAAAACTGACATGCAAAAATAATGCGTTTTCCGGAAATATTTTCCGGTTTCCGGATTTAACCTAAGGCCGCCCTTAATCAATGTTAAATTTTTGTCGTACTATCAGGTTCGTTATGATGGAAATTTGTTATAAGGGACAATGCTGTTTAGCCCGAGCGATTCCGTTCATGTAACAGAATCAAATGTGACATTCAATCACTAAATCACGAGAGGCACATCAGGAAATGGTTCGATTGCGCACGCTGTCCCCCGAGCAGCTGCAACAAGTCGGTATCACGGCACCAGAGGTGCACAACATTTGGTCGTTCATTGACGATGACTTCATCAGAGACGTCTTTTGGATTATGCTCGGTCGGTTTTTTCATTATGTTTTGCAGGTAGCCCAGGCAATTATATAATTATGATTATAAGATGGCCTTCTTCAAAAAACACAGCCTAGTTTTTGGTTTTTAAGGGGACGAACGATGGTACGTGACGACACGGACATTTGAGATGGTTTACAGTCGACCTGTGGATGACGATGAGAGTGGCATTTACGAGACAATATCGGATATTGGTTAGTGCCAGCCCGACAAAATTGGGAATGTTGCAACGAAATAAAATGACTATCTGACTTCATCTGGCTCTTCGGCCATTCGGTACAACAATTAGACAACGGATCACTTATTTACTGACAATTTGGCGACATACTGGGTAAGGGTAACTAGCAACACAATGGGTAACGGGTCCGTTCGTTATGGACGTTTGGAACGATTTGTTGTCGATAAAAGAATTATCATCCCACTTATCCAGGAATCAAGCAAAAATGCCCGGCTGTCTCACGAAATCTGTACGACCGTTGGCGAAAACAAAGTGTCCGAAAGAATATCTGCATTTGTCTTCCAATCCCCTTGCTTTTGCTCATCATCGCTATCGCTGTGACGGTGTTGTGCATAACACTACAGGGATTACCAGGATCAGCAAACAAAAGTAAACTTTATTATTTTACTTTCTGCGTACAGCTTGTGATTTCTGGGCATAGCTTTAGGCTCCTGTCGGGTGCATATTCTGTCGAAACGTTAGCCCGGCAAGTTCCATCTCGATTGAAGTTTGTCAATCACAGAATAGCTTTTCAGCCACAGAAATGATCCTCTTGATCCAAGATGATCAGCCGGTGCTGCAGCGAATCACCATCCAGGCCAATGGTGACATGCAAGTGAGCAGTCATGTTCGCATACAGCCATCACCATACAGCGATCAACCGGGTCTCGTGTGGACGGGACGCACGTTGTGGTCAGTGGGCGCAAGTTATGGTCAGTGATTGTTGAGCGTAACTTGTCGATCCGTACCAGCCTAGCGATTGTGCCTAATTGAAGTTAGGAGTAGTTTGATTGAAATTTCTGTTGAGGAACAAAGTCAGTCGATATCAAACTTGGTGATCGGATGTGATCGGATCGGATCGGCCTGCCTAATAAAAGGGAATTTACGCACCGAGCTGGTGAGCGTAAGATATGTCAAATACACTGTTGCGCAAGCACCCCCGGTGGCGGTAGCGCTTTCGAAAATTTGTTCCAATATTAAACTTAAAGCAGATTTGACTTACTGGAAAAACTGAATGCTCACATCATGACGGCTGTTTAGGTTGTTAAGTGGAGCCACAGACGGTCTAGCATTGTAATAACAGTGTACCGAAGCGAAATACACAAGCGCTGCGCATTCGATTTTTCAACAGCAGAAACAAGCAAACATTCACAAAAACATGCATCTTTCACCAAAAAAGGCGGAATAATTTAAAAGTTGCGAAGCAATAAAAAAAGTGAACTTAATTTTTAAAAAAACCGAAAAGGT
>JASAMV010003002.1:0-36201 GCA_030248065.1 Rhynchonema sp. JSB1_4
TTAAAGACCGCAAAACGAAGGCCATTGTTTTTTGAGTACCCCATATTTTTTATTGTTGAATCATTCTATTCTCATGTTTTTATTGTCATATTCTGCCAATACTGCTACGGTTGTCAATTTTTTCATAATGTCAGTGTGGACTTTCTTGCTTGAACACGCCGGGTTGTCTTCTTTCAGTTTTCTTGTTTGCCGTGCTCACAATGGGGATGCTGTGATTGCCATTCTCGATCCGAATGAACTCTCTGCTAATTTTTATATGATACAGTAAGTCTGCGAAGCTAAACAAAGGCATATCGCAATTATTCATCATATTTACAAAATTGAAAGAAGTTCTCTACATATGTTGGAACGGATAGCACCTGCAGGCTACAGGCACGGCGTCATATTAGCCACTGCATGAGAACGTCAAGAACGGAGACAGTGGTCCAGTGGTGCAAAAGATGAAGAGATAAACGCGTGAAATTGCAGGATTATACTTCGAAACCTTTACATAGCACACATAATATATTAACTAATACAATCACGATCATAAACTCAAGGGTACAAAATACATGTTCAAAACTTATTCCACATATTTAAGAATAACAATATGCCAATATATTCACGCAAATTTCAACGTCTCTCAATCTGCAGCACTGATTCGCCACTGGTGACATCAATTAGAAATTGATAGTTGCGTCTGATACTGTCCATATCCAACGAAGCCATGCTTGACTCCAAGATGCTGACATTTTGCAGCTCCGCTCCTCCACCGTAGTTCGGGAGACCGTTTGGTCTGTCCAGTCCGCCGCCTGTTTGATTCAAATTGGCTCGAGCCTCATCAAGAAAATCAAACGATTTCGCTGACTGTTTGCGCGGCAGCGTCATTGCGCGAGGCTGATGATTATTGATTGATGTTGTTGTTGTACTCTGCTGCAATTCAAATGTGGTCGTCAGCTGTGAAACATCAGGCAGCTCGCGACGCGTGAGGTTGGGTGAGATGGGACGGAGATTGGTGTATGGACGGGAGGGGAGCTCGAGTTTCTCCTTCGTTTGATCGATCGAACGTGTCGTCAGCACAATTGGGGTGGTGGAAGTGGTGGAATCTGGAAGATCACGTTGAATATTTTGTAAATCATGAAATACGCTTTTTCCTTTCTCATGATGAATGATTCGTTCATGGTCGATGTTTTGGTGACCGGTCTGGGGTAATTTATCGTTCAAGAGTGAGCAGCGAGTCTGCCTTTATCGCGAATCACAATGACCGCTCCCGAACACCTTGCCATAGAGGGGATGGACTTTGAAAATGATCGCGCAGTCATGTCAAACCAATACACAAAAACTACTAAAGTTCAAAAATCAACCTAACCATTCTTTATCTGTTTCACATCCAACGATGCCTTTGCGCGTCGCACAATGCCCAATCCTTGCACTTCAGCCAAGCTGTCCGTTTTTCTGGCCGGACTCGGCCCATTTGGTCCATCTGACAGGTCTAGAGCCCTCGACAGAAACGTCGGCTTCGTATGACGTAGTTTGACCCCTTGACATTCAGGAACTCCTTGGTTGGTCACAAGCTTGGGCTTGGAGGGTGCAGGAGGAACCGCGGCCTTGGAGGGTGAAATTTGAGGGATGGGCGACCGCTTCTGTGGAGTGGGGCTGGGAGATTTCGAGGCCGAATAGATCTTTGAGCTGATCAGCAGAGGTGGATCACTGCTCGGTTTCGGGCTGCTCTGGCGAATCGGGGACGAATTTTGGGGATGCTGTGCCATTGCGGGGCTGTGCTGCGATGGGAAAGCCTTGTTCTTCGGCGCTTGCCCCACCGACCTGTTGATTATGTCTCTCGTATTGCCTGTGTCCGTTGGTTCCACATAAATCGGACGACAGAGTTGCTGCATTCGTTGTCGATGCTCTTTGAGACGATCCTCGACCGAGATCACCCTCTCCTTGCGAGCGGCCGGGACCTCATCATGTTCCCTTGACTCTTCAGAAGGCCGGTAGTCAACTTGCGTAACCACAGAACCCTGTGATGGGACGGGACTTTGGGGCTGCGCTTCGGGCATGGTGGAGGATCGAGCGAATTGGGGTTTGCTGAGTGGAAAGGTCTTCGACTCACTTGGGATAGGAGTATTCGTGGGGGTTTGGGATGGGATCGGGTTTGTCTTGATGGGGGATGGTTGCAAATTTATAGTGGCTGATGACACGGTCTCGGTGTGCTTCTTTTCCATTGGTTGTTCAGATTTGACGGTTGCACCTGCGTTTCGTGTAGTGTTTGTTGGCGGGGGGAACGCGTTTTCGTCCTGAAGAGAGTGGTGAAAATGAGTTTGTACTGAGAAACTACTCAGTGGTGCAGTCGCACTGAGGAACTCGAAACCGCACCGCCCGTCTTTGCAAACTGGGAGAAACTGGCAACCAAAAACGCGATGCTTCATAACTCAATACACGTTAGTATCGACTTTGTGATGTGATCGGTCTTACTGGATGCTAGATCAGAGCCTACACCACCAACCTTGACGCTGTCCACAAAATATTTTGTTCCATGTTCATTTCCCAAAAAAATAATGAAGCATTATGCTTCGCATCAGCAAACAACAAATCCAACCTGTGATGCTTCACAGTCTAATGCCTTGCGTCGTTTCAGCGTCGACGTTCGAATTTCGTCCATCAGCGCACTTTGCATGCCCGTGCCGCCCTTGGGACTCGGCGTCAAGGTCAACTTGGGACTGGGTGCGCTATTAATGCCTGATTCAGCAAGGGGCTGCAGTAAGGGTGCACTTTTGTCGATGGTCTGCGTCTTGCGAAGTTTGTGCTCGCCACTTTGTATGGATGCCATCAGAGCTGCGTGATTGGGCGTACCACCCAGTCCGCCTTTAGATGGTTGGGCAGCACGTGGTTGGTTCGTCGGTCGGGAAGGATGCAGATTCAGCGCTGGCGGAGGGGGTGGCGGAGGCGGAGGTGGTAGACCTGGAATTCGGGAATGTGAAACACTTGTTTGATTAGGATGAAGGAGGCCCCGTCCGGTACAGTACCGTGTTTCTGACGAACATCTACTCGCACCGACGATGATCTAATGCGCCACCCCTCTGTGAAAGTGGAAGATCGAAACAGCCAACGAAAATCACACTGCTGCACAATTCACATACATAGTGGTTGAGAAATTGGAAGTCATCTTGGCCATCTTTTGCCATTCACTCAAGCAGGACAATATGTAAAACAAAATCCAAACCGAACCATTTCTGGTCAACGTTCCCATCGGACTCGTGTTCTGCTGCATCCCGTTAGCGAGGGGCTTGCCCGCATTTTCACTGGCGTTCCCCTTTCTTCCGAATGTCTCCCCCTCTGCGACTATCACCGGCGCACTTCGGTCATTGGTTTGAGTCTTGCGAAGACTCACTCCCGATCGGATGGCATGCAGGGTCAGGTCCACATCTGCGCTGGCCATTTTTTAAGTTTTGCTCTGGAAATATGAAATCATTTTTTTATAATTTCTATTATAAAAATTTTGCTCAACAAGAAAAATGTTGCAGATCACTCAAGCAAACTGCATTTTCAATAGCACTGGTGCGCGCATACGCAACGACGAACTAAATAATTTTTCTTTCAAGCGTTCTGATAAAGTGGCCGTCATTTGAAAAAGGAAGTTAGAGGGTACAACACACACGTTGGCATAAACCGGTACCTGACGAGAATTTCTGATCTCTTTTCTCAAACGCGAGAAAATACAGCGTGAATAGATGTTTTTTCTGAGTTGCGCAATGCAAATCTGCACTTGCAGAAAATTGTTTGCGGTCACAAAATCACATCTCCAACTAACTTTTGCGAGGTCGATAACCTTGAGACAATATTATTTTTCTTGCGGATTCCGTGTAACGAGAAGATTAGCAATATATATTTGTTATGCGTTTTTCTCACACAATTTTGGTGCAGGAAAAATAATAAAAATAATCTTGTATTTGAAATGAAATGTACAAAAAAAGCCGCAAGGGGTTACCAATGCGGTTCACTTTATTGCGTTATCCAAAATCCTGCGCGCGGGCGTGCCTCGGGGATTTATCTGTCGCGTATTTGAAAAATTGATAAAAAACATCACCGAAAAATAATAATTTTTGAGAGATAGGCACAATAATAATATCCAACTTTTCGTCATCGTTTTACTTCGACTTTGAACACAAAAGTGCACCCTCTGAACATAGAGCTGGGAGATTAGCGAAAACTGGTAGCGGCCAGGGATAAAGGTGAATATTGCCCCAATATAAAGTTGTAAATGGGAAAGTGTTGTTTTGTTTCGCTGAAATATGAAGTACAAAAACCTGCGACAGAAATTTAGCTTTCCGTAATGATATTTTTTGGAAAATTCGACATGATAAGCCGTGCTCTAAAGCTGAGACTAAAATAATAGTGTAGGTGCATATGTGCATAATTTATGGGAATATTAATATAGTTCGTTGTTTTAAAAGTAGTTCCAGCCCCAAACAACAATCAACGTTTGGCGGCTACAAGCACAGAACTTGCACAAAACCGTGCAGTGCAAAATGGGTTACGCATGACTTGGTTGTGCAAACAATTTTTGATGGAAGAATGGTTTTTTTGCTGGCGTAACAATTTATGAGAAAGGACCTGTGTTGCTGTGTTCTGCTGCTTATGTGAGTAAACTATTACTTGGGATGCAAATTTTGTTGGATACCGTTACTTTCAGCTGATAAGATATGTGATGGGTACATCAGAAAATTTTGGTTGGAGATAATGTGTTTTTAGCGTAATGTATCATCAAAGGTGGGTCAAAACACGCGTAAAAAGTATTTTTATTTTTGCTGAAGTTTTTCGGACAAAAGCCACAATCAGATGGTTATGCGCTCGCAGTGTTCCTAATCCCAAAATACAAACATTTATATCGAGTTTTGGATGAAAAATGGAAACACGAGGGACGTTCAGAACCAGTTTTTGCACGTTGAGAGGATTAAAGGTGAAGGTAAAGACGGAAAAAGTTACCTAACAACCAACAAAAGTACTGCGAAACAAAAGTATAGTGAAAAACAATATTTTGAAAGGTTACCTTCATCAGGATGGAGACGATTTAATGAATATAGTATGAAATAATATATTTTTTACCTATATAACCCAAAAAAATGAGAAAAGCAGTATCATCAACACAAACGCCGTTCCCAAACATAGCGTCATACAATTTGTGATTCAGAGATGAGATGACTCACATTTTCGGCAAAGTGCGTTGAATAAGTTTGTATTCGTTTCCGTGCAGTTTTTGGTGCACGCACACATACATATGTACGCCCATGCAGTTTGTTTTGCCACGCAAAAATTTCTTTGCAGTGTTGTAGGTATACCTCTGTATCATGATTATTTTTGTCCAATGCAGTTTTACGAAAAAAAAACAATTATAGCCATGTGAAAGCAAGCCAAAATAACAACTGACTGGCGCATTATCTTTATGTACACAATTTCGTAATATTATCCTGCAAAACAAGAAAAGCACAAAATTTTTATGGAAATGCAAGCCATATCTCACAAAGTGATAAGTTCTGGTAATAGTCGTTTTGCAAAATATTGCACATCTGAATCAAGTTGAACTAAAATGTTTACCTAAAAGGCAAGCTACACCAACATGAGCTCGATTTCGCAGCTGGCAGAATAGTGAAACATTCTGACGTGGCTGCTGATTTGGGAAATGTTACACGTTGAAGAATACAAAGTGGAGCATGGTGATTTTCTCTTTCCATTCGTTTTGAAAGCACGCCACCTTCGAAATCAAGCTCGTGTTGATGTAGTTTGCCTCGTGTTGGTGTAGTTTGTAGAATGCACAAAGTCAAACTCCTAAACTTTGTTGACAAAGTAAAAACAGCTATACATACCGTATCGCACTTACATAACATTACATCAACTTTGTCTTGTTATCAACAAAAAAAATTGAAATATTCTGTGCTATTTTTTTAGAATACGCACCTAAAATTTTGAATTGCTTACCCAACTAATACAAGTAAAAAATGCACAATTTACACGTTTATACAGTTTAGTACGGGTCATAACAAGTGCGAGTGCAACGAAGATTTTGGTTCACAAGCATTGAGACAAGTTTAGCGAAAAAGACAAGCTAACAAGCCAGAAACCAATCCCGCGATTTAATTTGCTGTTTGGGAACAACAGCCTTTTGCAGCCTCATGTCTCTTGCCAAGCTAATAAATTTCTGACTTGCATCACCTGCGCACATTTTCTGCAACTCAATTGGAAAGAGACAATCATTCGAGTGTCCTGAAAAGTGTCGCAAGAAAGTCGTGATGCAAGCTATGTGTGCCGACTGGCTGATGTTTCACAGAATCATCATATATACTATTTAAGCATACGAATATTTGAGGAACTGATAGCAACGCCATTCGACATGGAGCATACTGACGATGCACACTGCCAACACGATGAACCAGGCCAGATTGCCGTAGCCGCGGCCCTCCAGTAGAATCAAGAGCAGGCCAACGCAGTCCGCGACGAATAGCACTAGCTGAAACGTCGGAGGGAGTACAGATCAATTCAAGTGCGCCCATGTCTTGTCCACACCTTGTCTTAACTTGACAGGGACTGATCCGATCACCAAGTTTGATCTTTTTATTCTGAACTGACTCGGAGCTGTTACAAGTTGTTGATCACAAAGAATATCTTTAAATTGCTCGATACTCGCAGTGTCCCCCATTCGTAACATCACAGCAAGGAACGTTGTCGTCCCAAGCGAGTGCTACACTCTTCAGTGCTGGTGTTATTGGAGTTGTTTCATCAATTGACTCGTCGGTTTTCTGGCAAAATCTGCTCCACTAAACAGATGTGTCTTTTTGAAATTCATAACAACCAACGCAGAATATCCAGTGCAGCAGCACGTATATGGCCTTGTTCTTTCGCAATCCCCAGATCAGCACACACACGAACACCATCCACAAGCCCGCAAAAATCATGAAGCCGGCGAAACCATATCTGTGTGTGGGAATTAGTGGTTTGAAACATCAGTAGTTATTGCGTTTGGTACAGTCGGAAAGATTACTTGAGAACTTCCACATTAATAATTTGGAGATGAAACGACTGTCTTTAACATTATTTGGTCAAGCGATATAATCTGCCTTAGTTTTGTGGACTTTGTTCGACTCAAAGATATTTACTTTTCCGACGTCACTTGATTATCGAACACTGGTTTCGAAGTTGTTTCTACGCAGGTAATATTTTAATATTCAGGCAGAAATCAATGGCAACAGTAAAACTCGATGTATCCAAACACAGAAGGTCAGTGAGCAAACCAAGATCGGACGAAACGAGAACCATGTCGAACGTTTGAAATTCCTTAAATCGTCCACTGTAGGCAGACCAACCTTGCGAACGATCTCTCAGCAATATGGCCACCCTGTGTGAACACTGCGCCTACGCGGGGTTGGGTGTCAGTGATGCCCAGGAAGTAGAGCACACCACTCAGCAACATCACCTGAAACGGGTGCAAACGGCGGGAAACTCAAATTTTAAATTGGGTCTCGCTTTGTTTCTTGTGTCAGGTTTGTATCTGTCGTGTGTCAGGTCAACCTTGGTGATCGTATTGGTCACGTGGAGACACTTTTGAATAAAGAGATTACTAGGAATAGAGAATACTAGGAAAATTTGTTGCGCCACTAACTACAATGTTGTTGACACAGCGTAAGCTGACGTTTTAGGCCGGGGGCATTACCGAATTGCCACATATCGTGGAAGTCACGTGACGAAAGCATGTTGGATCCAATCACCAAGTTTCATAGCGGTCTCGAGTGCTACCCCACTGTCTCGTTATGGCCCAACAGGTACTGGATTTTTGAGAATCGTGTAGTCGGTTAAATTAACCACTCAGCCTTCGCTATCACAGGCCATGTGCTTCTGTGGCTGTCCTATTATCGGACTGAACATTTGAGTCGGACCAGGACTAGGACCCGACTCTGAAAACAATTTGAAAACTCTAGGGATGATCCGATCACTATATACATACATGCCAGTTATGCAGACACGCACAACACTTACTGCTTACCAGCGAAAAGAAGAAGTGAACAGCAGCGATGATCCATGTGGCTGTCTTGACATGCAGCAAATTGCAGCACACTCGGTATTGGTCGGACATTTTGCTGATTGGCTGGTTGATGAATTTGTTACGCTTTGCTTGGTGTAGGTTTTGAAATGATGACCTTATATTCTGAGAACTTAAACTTTGAAAATGTAGCTTTTGACAATTTTTTGTCACTTTTGTACTTGCGGGAAATAAACCAGGAATAGCATACACAGAAATAAAAGCAAAACTTTGATAACAGGAAAGTTGAACACAGAACATGAAATGACGCCGGTCAAAACAAAATACAGTATAAATGCAACGCATTTCAGTCTTGCTGCAGCACCGCTGTATTCAGCTGACAAGAACACGCAACACCAGGCTCGCCCACACAAGCAACTGCCGCAAAACGAACGAAAGTTTGTGTGAACCAGGATTCGAAACACTCGATGTAAATGGCTCCGTTTGCCGAAATATATGTATAAGCGAAAAACGTTCCGTGTACAGCCGCTTGAAAACCGACCAGAACAACCTAACTTCTGGTTTGCTAAAAGTTTTCGAAAGTTTGCACCATGTAAAGTCGGCGGTAAAAAGTGCGCGCTGGCTGTGAAGAATTGAAATGCCAAAACAGCAGAAACTCGTGTGTGTCTCGTTTACATCGTGTTTTCTCGTACTGGTGGCAACACTCTGGTGCAAACCAGTACCAAGCACCCACGCAGCTCAGAGATGTCCAGAACCAGATGTATGATGGAGTGCAAAGGCCTATCAGGGATTGGTTCAGTCAAGGGAAAAGGCAACAAGTGTGCTGTTGTGAAGATGAAATGTGAAGGAACCTGAAGCGTTGAAGCCAGTTGCTGACTTTCGCGTTCAATTTTCGGCCACGGTACAGCCTCTTTATTGTGACACCACTGGGACCAAACTGTTTCGGGCGCGAATTTTCAACAGTGTGCAAAATACGTACTTCAACCGGACTATCACTATTGGGGACTCGAACAGAAACCAACAGCGGACGGGTCTTCTAAATGGAAGGTCACTATCAACAGGGAAGACGGCAGGCACAAAACGGAGCATCCGAAAAACACGAAAACCCAAAATAAAAAAATTGACAAAAAACACGAAAACCCAAAATAAAAAAATTGACAAGTTGTTGTGTCCCCCATCCCAAATCCCAAGAGGAGAAGAGGGTACAGTCAAACGAGTCACCACGTTGTCTCTTCCCATTCATCAAGCTCAGTGATTTTTCTCTTTCCTTTGTTGGACCCACGGGGTTGGTCTGTTTTTTTTTCGAAGGGGATCATATTTGCGGGGGTTGAAAATGTCCTCGGCAAGGTATGCACTAGGTTCTAGCTTATTTGGCTTACTGATTTGTGATCAACTCAGATCGTTCACTGAAGTCGTCAACTCACGCCGAATGCCACGTGCTATTCACGGCTGCTTTGCGAGTTGATGGCTTTAGTTGACACGATCTGAGTTGAGCACATATCAATTAGCCGCTCATTTCATCGACGCTAAAAACCTTGGAGCCACCAGTGAAACTCAGTTTCTTTGCTCAATTCTATTATACCATTTCGGAATGAAATGAAAGGCCGAAAAGCCTTAACGAAAAATGACCGGAGAAAACCAATGAAGTGCCTTTAACAACGAGTTTTGCAGTTTAAAGAAATTTGAATATAGCCCTCTACGTTCACACTTTGTTTGCGGAAACGTGCTTGGCAATAATTGTCATAAGTTAACAGCATTCGCGGCGTTTAGTGTGACCAGCCCAAATTAAAGTTTTGGCCCAGCTGTTCCAAACGTTAGGTCGGGAAAGACCGATAAAACATCGCTTGATCATTTCAGTGTTTTGATGGGGAGTTTAAACCCGCAAAGCGTGCCTGTGTGATCAATGTCTTTCAGGACAATGGCAACAACTTTAAAGGGTGGATCTGACAATTAGATCAGACGCTGTTTTGTGTACTGTGTGTATGAGACCAGCTTATTAGGCACACCGCCGCCACCCGACCGTTTGTGAGATCAATCAGCTTGCTACATATCTTCCAACGAGCTGCATAAACACAACATGTATAGTCCAGCAACAGCTAACGCAGAATTTATGGCAGCCACACTGCCTGATTGGTAAAGCGAAAAATCCAGTGATAAGCTTACCCGGTTTTAGACAAGAAGTTCGCAGAAATTTTTTTCTTTTTCTTTTCTTTCTTATTCTTCACCTTCAGACTCGGCTTATTCAACGCTTCGGTGCCTTCAAAAAGTTATTTTAATTTTTGGTTGGCAGTCACTTCATATGATTGCCTTATTTTGTGTCGTTATGCAGAAAAATTCATGCTTTGGCCACTTCTTTTTCTCTTTCTTTCTCTCGCGGTTTTTGCTTGCTACCGTAACCCCAACCATTCCAATTTTCATGTCTGAAGCGAGCTCGCACGTTTTCCGCTTTACGGATCAGGCAGATTGACTGTCATAAATTCTGCGTTAGTTGTTGTCGGACTATACAATGCGACAGCCAAACCCAAACGTGTTTGCTAAGATACATAGCAACTTACACTTGGCCAATCGGAACCCGCAACATCTGCTTCAGTATTCACAGGGTTTTTAACCCTTGACAAAATTCAACTGCAACTCGCTTTTGAAATGTCAGCAACTATTCTTGACACAGGTTATTTCAATTCAGCTCTATTCTCGGGCACACCAGACCCCCACCATGGCTGTGGTGACCAAAAAAGATTCAATTTTTAAGTATCTCCTCCAGGAAAACAGCCGCGTATTATTACGTTGGTGGGAATACCACCCGCAAATCCCGCAAGACACATTTTGTCAATCGCAACCTGGCAACGTAAAAAAGAAAACCACGCAATTTTCTGACTGCATGAGTCATACAAGAACTCCTGAAAAACGTTGTTATCTCGGTAGCTAATGTAGATAACCGCAGTTCTATTTACCGTAATACCGCTAGCAACAGTGTTTCACAATTGCCATGAACTTGAAGCAACTTGTGTCAGTTTGGTGGTGTTTTGGCGTCGCTGCTTCGCTACCACTGAAGCAATCATCAAATAAAGTTGGTTACTCTTGTTGTCGATGTCTGAATATGCCTTTTTACCTAATAGCTCAACAGTGTACGTAAATGACACGACGCGGTAGAGTACGCACGAGTTGTAAAGAATATACTCTCAATTTGTTCACTGTTGTGTTGTGGTGTCTCAGCAAGCCTTGGAATATCCCCTGAATTACAGTGCATTCGAATCATCAGGCGATTTTGCATGCGCAGGGTTGGACTAAAAATTTTTTTATCATAGAACTTTTTTTACCTTTTAAATATTTTTTTAAAAAAATCACTTTTTTTATTCCGGACCCCAAAAAATGGTTTCTTGACGAATGAAACTTCTGACATTATGTTAGTTAGGTATGTTTTGACGGACGCTAAAGAGAACTTTTCCACTGACTTGCATGTTTATGTCAATTACCTGCGATCTAATCCCTTTGGTCATAACTTTGAGAACATCGAAGGTAACTCTATGGGTTATACATACTGTATATGACAAAGGGAAGACCAACTTTCTGTTTGTGAATTTGGGGATAAATTTGAAGAGAGATAAAGACTTACACCATACACACTTTGTGTCACAATAGCAACAAATAACTGATCCACACAACTGCAAACAGGCGAGCAACGTGGAGTCTGTCGACAGGTTACGTACGACACGCTCAATAACTGTACAGAATACGGTATGGAGTGTCCTATATAAAACATGCAGCGGCTGTTGAGATGTCTGGGAACTGTATGAGTCCATCACAACACCATTTTAAACTGAAATATAAGTGCCGCAGGCAATTTTTTTGAGAATCATGGGCAATAAAACGCATGAAAACATGCCTTTTTACCTTAAAAGGTCAGAAAATAACGAAAAAAGTGAAAAAATGTTTAAAAAAGTGGACTTACTTTTTTTATTCTAAATAAAAAAGTGGCCAACTTTCGCCATGATGATGAGAAACTGATCAGATCAAGTTGCCACTCACAACGTTTGCATTTGTGCTTTCCGTTACAGCTGCTGTCGCATTCGGCCGCCCTGCACAACAGTCGAGCAGTGCCGGACTTCGAACTTTGGCCCCGTTTCTGGCGTTTCAACAGCCCGCCACCGCCGTGGCACACAACGACGACAACGAACAGACCTGCCTTGACTTGGTCTCCCTACCCTTGGCGAAGTGTGAGAGTCACAGACATTCTCACACATTTGAGAGATCGTAGAAGCAAATGACGGCGTTCTCACACCCCGTAGGTGCATTAGTGATTACACTATTGATTTTCTGTTCACTGGTCATCATTAACTCTGATTTCTATGAATATTTGTGTCATGCATAATATGCATTCGCCGTTATACGGTCAAACGCTCTGATGTGAATAAAATAACTTTAGTAACAATTCGTAACAATTCGTAATTCGCAATAATAAATAATTGTAACAGATGCCAGAAGTCGTTATTGCGCATGAAAGATGCCAAGACGGGTGTTCCAAAACGTTCCCTGCCTGTTGCTGGAAAATGTATCCAAACCAACACAACATAGTCCTTTCTCGTACCGCACCCATCGGCAGATTTGATGTACATAACAGTGGTTGTATTCAGTATGCACACATTTTAGGATGTACAGTACCGGGTGCAATTTTAGGCTGAAAGTTGAAGTCGCGTGCACGTGCGTGCGAGACAGTGCAAAGTATAGGCAAAAGTCGAAGTAACTTCGCACGCGACTTGAACTTTCAGTCTAGAATTGCACCCGGAACTGTACGTGCAGTCGAGCTCACCAGATCACGAGCCTGCTGGGACTAATCAGACTACAAACTTAGTATGTATTTCCAGGAATATTATGATCGTGAGCGTATATCGGAGCTATCGGACGGTAGTGCTAAGCGACATATGCAATCATTCGTTATATTGCGCGAGCTCGAAAATTAAAACTCACGCCATCATTTTGACAAGAGGTAACCATGTAGGTAACTTAAGAAGCACAAAGTTGCACATATGTATGTAACTTGTGCGGTGTGGCCTTCCAGGTCAACGCAAGTTGTCATCCCGCTACGTGCCCGCACGCGCGTTTGCGACCAAGATACAGCTCACCATTTGCAAAAAACGGTCTTCCCCTTTATTCACCAAAACGGGTTACAGGGCCCTAAATTATCTGGCATCAAATTATATTCGTATCGCTTATGGTGCTTTCGTCAGTACGCGAGTAACACACGATGTTGCGCTACTATCGCTGAGCTCGTAGTTCCTCGTCCGAGACCGGTTCCAGACCACGACCATGACACTTTGCACAGAAAGTATGCCTATAAGTCCAATATCACGGCTGATACTGTATGTGTCTTGCTTCAAGTGATTACCAGCCGCATGCAGTCAGAGCACCCTCACTCACATACATACAGTATGTGCAACACATATTCGATAGCCGAATGGTCTAGCGCGCAGCGGTGCAAACTAAAAAGAGGTCGAAGGCTCAATTCCTCACGCGCGCACGGACCTTTTTTAGGTTTGCTCTTCTTCACGGCGCACGGACCTTTTTTAGGTTTGCTCAAGTTAAAGTGATTTAGGCCATTTTGTGTTGTGTTTGGAAGATACTGTTGTCCTAAAATGTCGCGTTTAACGATATAAAATGTCGATATGTGACAGAAGTGTGCTCTACGGGAATAAAGGATATGCAACCGGACGAAGCTGCATAAAAATTTGGCTCTAGAAAAATTTGGGGATCTCGAATTCCGCACTGTACTCGAAGAGCGTCGTTCTTTAGCATATTGGAAACATATGTAGATAACAAATCTCTTCGACTACAGTACGAATATCGAGAGCCAAACTTGTCTGCTAGCGAACTGTTATGCTGTTTCGTCAGGTTGCATATCCTCGTTTTATACCCTTTGGGCATATTTCTGTCTTGTATCTATCCTCCCGCGCATCCCGCAAGCCCAGTTCTGCTTGCTGAGTCATTACGTACAAGGAAGAAACCGGCAACTGCCACTGCGCTTTGCTATACTGTAACCACACTATTGATGATCTGAAATAATATCATGAACTTCAATCAATCGATGTCGATGTGGTGGCGTTTTGGGTTCGCTGCAACGTTGCCACGGAAGCAACGGTTAAATAAAGTGGGTTATGCTTGTTGTCCAAATCCAGTCCAGCCCCTTAGTTGTTATAGATATACTTTTATCTATCTTTATTTTATAGCGAATCTCCTTGGTTCTAACTACAAATACATAACGATCTCGATCATGTCAATGCGTTATGGGCAACCTGTGAGCACACACACACACACACATTGCGTGAAATAACGGAGAGTGCATTACATACATACAATCCAAAATCCTTTTCGAACAAAATTTGCTTTCTTCCAATGGGGCTCGAACCCAGGTCCTCCGTAACCGGAGCTGAGCTATCGAAAGTGCGTCCCCTTGGACGCACAGTTTTTGGTCACATGCTGACCGGTACATGGAAGATTACACAATACAGTATAAGCAGGGTTAGCAGTGCGCACACACATTCCAGTCTAAAGCAGTACAAGTCAAAACATCACACGACTGCCTGGTTGTTCCGAAGTTACAGTTAGCGGATCTCATCCGCTACACTTCCGCCCGATATAATGTCACGCCTCACCCGTTTGGGGCAAACCGCATCAAAAAAGCATAAATTATATGCACTCAATATGAAACATATGCTCAATAGCACAGCAATCAAGTTAGCTATAAAGCTCAATATTTCCGCGAATCACAATTGTCCCAACCAGCTATTGGTCGCACAATGACCATATAAGAATTCTTCAAATCAATCCTGATTTTCACGTGCAGTCACTCTTAACCACTGGCATGAATCACAAAAATTGTCACCAAAATCCAGAAACCTATCAACGCAACGTCACCACCCGTCACTTTCCCTCTTTACCGAAAAAACTTATAAAGTCATTGGGCCGTGCCCCGATTCCAACAAAGGGCAAAACGGCTTCGCCTTGACAATCAACAGGTTCGTTCATCGATGCAGCAGTTGCCATCCGAACTATCGTTTAGACCGCTCACAGACGAGAGCATGCGGCGATTTGAGATTGACCGAAGTTCTGATCCCCCGTTGCAGAGCAGAACGAATGGAAATGATGTGGCGAAGTTCCACGCCGAGGATCTTGGGCGGCGGCGAGTTACTTCGTTGATACTTGTTTGTGCAACACTGAGTCTATTGCGAAATGTTGCCGAGTCGGGAGTGACTGTTGTCCGAGCAGTGACCGGTGGTGAAGAGTTGTGCTGAAAGTTACTCGGGCCTTCAGGAGTTGTTCTGTTCAGCAGACTTCCTCCCCTCTCAACGGTGATGCCTGAGTTCGCTCGTTGGAGAACGGTGGTGACGGGTGTCCTGATGGAATTCTGTCCAATTCGCTGGTCGCGGAATCGACTGTTGTCTAAGGATGCCTTGTCTAAAATGCGAACATGAGCATCAACCGTCCGTAGTTCTATTGCTTACTCTTGATGTTACGGAGAAAGCAAACTGACACAACGGACTACCTACAAATTTTGTTTTGTGAGCAGGCCTGGTGCAAATCGAGGGCACACCAATCCAATTCCGAGTCCATACGTGCCATGGTGGCGGCACATGCTTTTCAGCGAACAACAGATTCCACATCGCGTAATCAATTCGTCAGGCGGACCCGTGTGTCCGTCACACCGCTTCGGTGTCGAACGTCAGCCAAAGGTGATTAGTGATGATGACTATTCGTGTCGGTTCGGTGGAGTCGTCCATTCCCTGGATGGCCTGAGTCGTGTCAGTTGGCCCCGGTGGTGCAAAGGTCAAGTCGGTCATGTCGTCGAGCCCCAGTACTCACAATCATTATCACGTGTCGGTTCGGTCCTCACAGAACAGGGGCCAGTGGCCACGCTGTGTTTCGATGCAACAACGACGCAACAACGACCGCGTCAGGCACACTGGTTGAGCAGCGGCAATGCGAACTTTCCAACGTCAATCGCATTCAGTCGAGGTCGATGGCCTCACTTTCTCTCTGATAAATCTATTTTCGCTCACAAACAACGGCCAATCATCTACCTGTACTTTTATTGAGCAATTTTAGGTCACTACTCTTCGGTCATCCCTTTTCAGTTACCTAATTACTTTCTTTCTGAAAGTGGGGAGTGTTGAGAGCCGGCAGTTCTCCATGAGGCGGTAGGTGCTCTTGAGCATGTGATTTCTAAAAGGCATGCTTTGGCTGAATAACACATGTGTGATGCGGCTGATAAGTCGACGGTCTGTTCTGTCTGTGTGCGTGCTTTACGTTCTGTTTTGCCCTGTTCAGATTGAGACTTTGTGTGTCGGTTCAATATTAAGCTGTACTAATATTTCTGACGTAGTGTTATTGGTCATCGGAATATTGAGTAATCGGAACTTGCAATATTGAATCGAAACTACAACGGACATCTGATCCTACTCAACGGAAATCACTGAACACAATGCCAGGAGCTGACTTTCCCGATGCCTTGCCGCTTCCGCGACCGGTACATACTACCACTTAGGCTCCGGTATCGGGCTTAGGGCTGGAACTTTTGATGGCGAGCTGCGCATTTTACCTCAAATAGACCTGTTGCGCGGCAAGTCCGATGCTGATATCGGTACCAGGAACTGCAGTTTCCCACCCATCGGTTACTGACGGTTTGTAATTACACACCAAAATAACTTGCGCGTCTCTAACAACGTCCCAAATGTCCGAACGGTAAAAACAATAGAGATAAAAATAATGCAGGCATGATTCATTCATACCGTCAGTATAGTGTTGTTCATTTTGTGTTTGGCTCGTGGGACATCTGGTGACATCAGCCACGTGGTGACGACTTTCGGAATAGCGATTGAAAACGCCCGCACCGTAACCGGCACCGTTGAGACTGCCTCATTGGGCAAAAATGAGTCACTGTTCGGAACACGATTACTCTTTTAGCACTTTTATGCTCTGATCCAACAGTCGTGCAAGATATCTACGCTTGTTTCGTCGGACTTGCGGAAAGTTAAAAACGTTCAATAGCGATAATATATTTGGATCTCGGCAGGTGATTCGCTTGCCAGCCCAGCAAAAAGTGTGTTTCATTTCCACAATGTTCATCTGCAAGCACTGGTTGGCTTTGGCTGCAATCGGGATGCTGCCGATGTGCCTGGGCTGCTCAGGAGTCTTGATAACTTCAAGGGAGACGAAACCAATTGTGAGTTATTCTAGTGACTGACGCTATTAGGTTATAAGCCAAACAAGTAACACACTGGTCGCAAAACCAGCGGCGTATTGACCAATAACGATTCATGTTCCAAAGTTATAGTACAGCTTTCAAGGCAGCCCAACTTAAGACGCCGCTTTTTTCAGCAGAGACAGGAGACGGTCTTCGACAGTAACGTCGGTTTAGGGCTTTGGCCGCGTTTCTGCGTTTCAACCGTCCGCCCCCTCCTGGTCACACAATCACAACGACAGCAAAGCCGGTGATGCGATGGGGGCCCCATCCCTGGCAACCGGTGGACAAGGACCTAATTTTGAAACAACTGTTGAATAAAAAATTGAAATGATATTCTATGATAGCAGGGGTTGGGTATTATGATTTTTTCGTCAGACGTTGCCGGAAAGCATGTTGGCACCGTGTATCAGTGGTTGTATTTTCGTTAGTCTGCAACACTGTCTGAATACATCGGCAGGCCCTCAACCGTGGGGTGGAATTTTCGAAGCGGTGTAAGGCTGCTTCCACAAAGCACGCGGATTGCGGGTCAGATCGGCCGGCAACTCGCACGTTGCGTTTTGAAAGCACAAGAATGCGTGCGGGTTGCGGGTCATGGCCTGGTTCGCAACCAGCACGCAAAGTTGCTTTCACAATGCTGCGTGTCAGTCGCACCTTTTAGAGCTGAATAGGATAGAAAAATAAGAAAAATAGGATCAATTAAAGCTGATCCTATTTTTCCGGGTTTGGGTCATAAGCGCATGATCTGATGATTGTTATTCGTTGGCGCTTTGGTCAGAATTTTTACATGTCTTCGATACTGCAGAGTGCAATAACAGTATGCCATACGCCAAATGCTTTGCTTATTTCTTCATGTGAGGTTTACGTTCGCCTTGTATATTTGAGTAAGTCAACAGAGCAAAACAATTCTTCCAAAGCAACCCGTAACATTTCATTTTGGCTCCTGAACAGGTATGGGTGTATATGGAAGAAGTTAGCCTATTTCCGAAAACATCCAGTCGGCTGTAATGTACTATGTATGTAGTTTGAGCAAGGCACTTGACCCGTTGCCTGCACTTTTTGCTTTCACAACGAGGACGCGTGCGCGTTGGCATTTGCGGGTTGCGGATTGGGTACGATTAGAACCTCGAGCCCGCAATCCGCATTTTGCATTGGGAAATCTGGTGCGTGCTCAGTATCTCACGGCCCGCGTTTCCTTGATCCGCAACCCGCAACCCGTATGCATTGCGAAAGTAGCCTAAACGGTTAGGTATAAAGGTCAGTCAACGAAAGCTCGGGGTGAAACAGCTCGGTGTGAACTTGAAACATTACACGTTAATGGTACGGAATGTTTCACGTGTACACCGACCTTTACACAAGCTCGCACCGTTCCAAAATTCCACCTGTAGTGTTGTTTTGGGTGCGGTCATTTCTTCCGGTGCCCAGGTTGGATCTTTGTTCATTAGAAACCAGATAAAAAACGGAAAGAAAGAGAAATCATCATGCACCAAGTTGTATTCTACAACGCGTAACGTTTCCCAAATCAGCAGCTGCGTATGAATGTTTCACTAATCCACCACCTCCGAAATCGGGCTCGTGTTGGCGTAGTGTTACTTTACATACATACATAAACAATATTTTACGATGTATGATCAAATTAGCAATTTTTAACGACAAATCAGATTTTGAATCAGACCATTAAGACCAACGAAAAAAGGAGTGACACAAGTTAATCACATTAATGTTGGGGTATAACTACCTGAGCACACAGCGGGCCCAGGGGGCCCATAGGGCCCGACCACAGGGTGGGTATACCAAGCGTTGGGCCCCCTGGGCCCCCAGGAAGATATGTCTGTGCAAAAGCGCTGGGCCCCCTGGGCCCCCAGGAAGAATCGTGCACGCGCTGACATCTGCATGCATGCGCTATGGCGCATGTCTTTTAAGATAAACGTAATGTTAAAAAACCAATTTCCACTTGCTCACTAAAGCGATGTACAACGTCCAACACCGTGCATAAGAGGGCGTTGGTAGCATGAAGAATCGTGCACGCGCTAAGATCTGCATGCATGCGCTATGTCGATTGTCTTTTGAGATAAACATAATGTTAAAAAACCAATTTTCACTTGCTGACTACAGCGATGTACAACGTCCAACACCGTGCATAAGAGGGCGTTGGTAGAATAATGGATATGGCGAGGTCTGTGCTGTTTGTTCATTCTTTATTCTACTTGTGCTTTACAGTCAAGTCATGACCATGTACACATGCAGTCTGCTGGTGTCTTAACGTCAAGTCGCGACCATGTGCACATGCAACTGATATGCATGCAGGCTGCTTATAATGCCTTTGTGTTGATTTTGAACGTTCTGGTCTGGATTATGCTGTCGTGAAAACAGGTCTTTTTTGCGTTTTAATGGGTTACACAAGCGTGTGTAATGTTGTGATATTGCTGTGGGTCACACACTTGTACAGTCAGCGCGCGCGGTAGCCCAATCCCAAGCCCATTATTGTAACGAGGCCCTTGAGGGACAATTTTAACGATCGGTACAAGTGATACAGGTACCCATCACAATGGATTATGAAATTTTTTTACGGTTTTCAGGAACACCATGCCCGAGGACGGTTTCCAAGATTGTCACGTCACACGGTTGGTGCTATTTTATCAGTTTACGTTTTCACTCTTTTGTTTTTACGTTTGCGCGTTTTACCTGATTTATATGCCATATACTCATTTATCATTAACTATGATGACAAACGGATTGATTTGAGTTAAATTCCTTATTTCAGTGCAACACTACATTTGCGGCGTGTGTACCGATGGACAAGGTCACAGAGTTATTTGTGTCCATGCTCATGGGCATGATTGGGAACTTTGCCTGCGATTTATTGAGGCCGGTATTCAAGGCGGTCTGGAAGCGTGTCAAGGCCGCAGTTGGCAAGGAGCGCTTGCCGGTCGTCCTGCCAGATCGGCAGCCGGCTTGTTTGTGCACGCCCAATAATCCGCCACAATATCCGGGCGGTTTGGCCGTGCGCACAGTGACATCTGTTTGATGTCGCTGTGAACAACAATGTACATAAATATGAGCAGTATTGCACTAATGGGAATGAATAACAGCGTTGTGACACAGTGGACACAGTGTCGCTGTCTTTTTGTTAGTTTTACACTTTCATGGTCACATTTGCATAGATGAGCATCTCACCCAGTTTCATGTAAAGCTTCAGGTTACAAGCTTGCCTGAGGTTACACATTAGGTATAAGAGCAAGCACTTGTGCGCGGCAGTTCATCTCCCGTCTGTCACAGAAGCTTGCGCGGCTTAGTATTGGTCTGTGCCTGGTTGCCGTTTGACGTTCTCATACCTTTGGAGATCAGGCAAACCAGATGTTGAAGTTGCATTGTAATGGCAGAGAAAAATTTCTTGTTTCTTTAAATTTATTCTTGAATCAGAGGTCAGAATCGCGCCGGGTAATCTCTGCCCAGCCCGGTCGCCCAAATTTTGCGACCCGGCCTGGTCACGATTGTAAAAAATCTTGACCCCGCCGATGCTGACCTCGGCTTAAATCGGAACACATTTTCGTCAACAAAAGAAATTTTTTTTCAGAAACAGTACTCATTTCGTCGGCAAGTCGTGTGGCGGCGGTGGCAAAAAAATCGGAGCACTTCGGATTGAAGATCATTGCCGGAAAACGACGGAAAATAACCGAAATGTATTCAGGTTCGATTTTCCCATTTTTATTAATTAGAAGGCCGGCCACAGATGGGAATTGGTCCGGGTTACCGTAAAAACCTAAATAGAAGGCGGGCTGAGGTGGGAATCGGGCCGGGCCGGGCCGGCTTTTCGGAATGTCGGGCCGGGCCGGGCAATTTTCCGGGCGTTTTTTTCAACGATTTTTCGGGGCGGGTAGGGTACAACACGAGTTTTTTCGGGTGCCTGTTTTTAGTTGGGGGGGGGGGGCTGTATTTTTGGGGGGCTCTATTTTTTCACGCGTGCTGTTGCTGTTTTGGGGGGCTGTATTTTTGGGGGCTCTATTTTTTGGGGGGTTGTATTTTAGGGAATACGGTACCTGGGATTCTGGGGGGGGGAATCCGGTGTGGGGGGGAGGGGGGGAAGATTTTTCGGGGCGGGTACGGTACAACACAAGTTTTTTCGGGTGCCTGTTTTTATGTAATAACAAATGCATATATCGCGCGCAGCGCGAGATTTTTTGCACTTTTTACGGTTTTTGGTCCAAATTTGGGCATTTTTGACCCAAAAATGGGCATTTTGGAGGTAAAAATCGGGCCGGGTAGCGTACCAGGCCGGGGCGGGTAGGGTACCATTGGGGGAACCCCCCAGTGCAGTTCCTGGTCCGGCGCGGCGGTTAGTGCACCTACCCCTTTTTCCGTGCGGCGGTTAGTGTACCTCCCTGGGGGGGAGACCCAAACTCAGGAAAAAATCACTTTTTAGGAAGAAAATTTGACCGATTTTTGCCCCTTTTTCGAAAAAATTCTCAATAAAACGGGTATTTTGGCGACTTTCGACATCATTGACCTAAAAATCATCCATTTTTGGCCTAAAAATGCCTATTTTAGGCCTAAAAATGCTTATTTTAGGTAAGAATTGAGGCGGTTAGTGTCCCTGGCGCGGCGGTTACTGCACTAGTGTACCTTGGTTGCGGCGGTTAGTGTACCTTAGGGGGGAACCCCCCTCCCCCCAGGAACTACACTGCCCCCCACCCCCCAGCCACAGCACTGGGTCAGTGAATTAATAGAGCCCCCCCCCGAACCGAAGAGAGCCCCCGCAATGGGGTCAGTGAATTAATAGGGCCGGCCCACCGCTGACGCCAGTCTGGTTGTGTGTGGGGCCTGGGGGCGGGGGAGGTGGGTTGGGGTCCCCCATTGTAGTTGTCCCCTTCTATTTAGGTTTTTAGCCTAATTTTATACTAATTTTAAACTAATAATTTTTAGCCTAATTTAAACTAAGCCCCCATTTGTGCCTAAAATAGGACTGAAGACTAAAAGTAGGTACTTTTTACCCCAAATAGACAAGAAATCGCGCTGTTGCAGGTACGGCGGCGGCTATCCAACAACTTCTTCCTCCTGACTCGCCGTCCGGTGTCAAGCGTGGCAAACAGGACGTGCTGCTAGAGCCGGAATTAGACCTAGCAGCTATATCGGAACACATCAGGCGTTAACGAAGCTGGGTGCCACATAGTGCACGAAGTCGAAATGTAGATAATTATCAGCCATAATGAGCCATAATGCACTTGCCAACATAGCGCCTATATTTTTACAACCATTGTATACATGCGCACACAGAAATAACACCCAATTGCAGGTGCAAAGACGCGTGTGCCTGAACGCAGGAAACCTGGCCTGGTAAAAATGTAAGTGAACAGTGCGTGCGCAAGTGTAACTGCTAAGCACGCTAAACTGAAACATTAATGTGAACGTGAAGTGTGTTTCTTCTGCAGCACAACGGACGTTCAACACAGCGACGCAAACACCCCATGCACATCCGTAGTGTCGTACGTGTGGCTCATTGGCCATCCTCGACAAAGTTCAGAAACAATTGTCAGCCCACACGGATTGGGATCGGTGGTGAAGAAGATGCTGGCTGCAATACCGTGCGTTGCTGGTGGTTTGTTTATTATTGCGACGCGAAGTTTTACGTGTTGCGTTCCTCAGGACCACAGACCCAGCCGATGAACACTACAACGCAACACCAGTTGGCGTAAATACCGTGGTCCGCAACACCACGTTCACTCATGCAACGACGGCCGCAGTCAGGGAGCACCTATTAAACGTTGACCAAAGCACAACTTCCGTCAACCAAATACGAGGTCATCTGCGACAGACGGCCACGCTCAACACGGCCCACATTTCGAGCGACAATGACCAATGCAGACAAGCTTATGCGGAGCACAGAAAGGTTAGTACCTGTACCTGCAGGTTGGCACGAGCACAACAACCTTGCGCAACCTAGCGGGCATGTCTGCATTTCAGAGAGTAGCCAATTACGCCAACAAACACAACATACCGCTGTACAAGAATCCCTGCGGCAGACCACGACGAGCAAATCAGGAGCGTCTCAACATGCTGCTCGAGCAACAGAAAATAATCATTGAGAAAGACGGTGCCTACAACAGATATCTGATTACAACCAATCAAGCCCTCGGGTTATGTTTGGGTGTGGTCAAGAAGGACTGGCACGACGGCCTCCCGAGACTGTGTCAATTCGACACAACGTTCAACAAAGGTGTGCCACAAACACAAACAAGAATAAACACAAAAAACCAAACTTACCACCAGACCACCATCTTGTACATAATTTTCTTCACGAAACAGGTGAGGGGCGTCGAATCGTTGACCGCAACGCTACTGAAAGATCAACCATCCCGATCGTACATGAACACAATCGCCTACCCCACGACACCGGCGTTGACCAAAAACAAGAAAGGTAACATGATTTAGCGACACATAGATAACACGCATAGTATGCAGTATGGACTCGTGCCATGCTTGAACTTGATACTTAAACCATGCTACAGCCCGAGTCGACACAAGGAGGAACACAAATCGCGGAGCAGAAACGGTGGTGACGTTGATGAGCGAAGACGAGAACGATGTCGTTGACTACGTGGCGAACGTTGACCAAGGTTAGTCTTGACTGACATAGGACAAATCGGCACAGTTAGCAGCATGAAAATAATTCGTTACTTACAGAATCAGACGGCCACTCAGATGAGGAGCAGATTGCCGGCCACGGGGACCACATGATGACATTCCAACAACAACTGGTCGACATCGGACTGCAAGACACAGTGCGTGTTGCAGGATGCAATCAAAGGGAAACATCAGGTTTGTTCCATGTTGTGTCACTTCTCTTTGGCATGTCATATTGTGTCACACATTTGTAGGCATGACGATGCCATTAGCGGTAAGTGGCGCCGACAAACGTGTCCAGAGGCAGCGAGAACCCACACAATTGGAATGTCGACAGAGCCGAAAGAAACTGGTAAGGCTGTCCAGCATCACGGAAACCATAAAATGACAAGCACCACAACTTGTAGATGCGCGCTGCAATGGCGAAAACGAACCGGCAAATGGAAGACAAAGTGCTCGAGACTGCCGACCTTGCGCAACGTCTAGGAAGTAAGTGAAATTGGAGAAATCCAATTAAAAAAACTGAATGATAAATACACAATTGGAAACTTCCAGTTCCGCCGCCACCTCCACCGCCGCCGCTGCCGGACATGCCAAACCACGTGCTGCACGATCCACAAAGACAGAGGTCGAATGTCGATTTTCCATACAACGCACCACCACAAGCGCACAAATGGTTGTTGCGACGAGCCAAGAAAATCGGTAAGACACCAGCATATGTATGTATCTGTCACTGAAACTACATATCGTTCATTTTCAGACTCCACTGTCAGGCTCAACAGATTCGAGCACGAGGAGCTCGTGCGGCAAATGATGATCCCACCAATCCGACGCACGCTCCCATACGGCCCAGCCGATTGGCACAAACAGCCAAACATGGTGTTTTATGACAGGATTACAGGTAAAGTGCACAGCATGCACATGAAGGTAAAACATTACAAGTTACATTACAAACATTCATTGCAGAAATGAACGATGAAATGGCCAAAGCACTCAACGAACCAGGACGTCATCACTTGACCCACGTCCCCCTGGTGCTCTTGTACCTGGATGCATTCGTCCTGGACGAGGTGACACAGTCCGGCATCGAGCCTGCGCCAGAACAGTGCACAAGCCGAACTATTGATGTGCACACAGTGACGGGACAGAAGGTTGTAAAACAATAAACAATTTTTTAAAATTGTGCAACTAATTAAAACAGTGCATTCGGCGGCTTGCAGGTCACGATCAAACTGGACGATTTGGACGTTGAATCATAAACGTTCCCCGGATCGGACATTGGCGATACTGTCAGGGGTCGATGTGTCACGTGCGACGTTAGTAAGGAAATGGGAATAACACTTGCAGTTTGTGCGGTTATGGAGATACACTTACCACACACGTCCTTCCGTTTTCAGAAATTCGTCATCCACAGCACGGAGGGAACGAAGCAGCAACGACTGTTTTTCGTGACCAGGGAGGACAAGCGAATCGATGACGATGGGAAACTGGTGCAAGCTCATCATGTCGTGCACTTTGACCATCAGTGCGTGTTCAAGCGGTACCCGTACGTGCACATCACGGACTGCAAGGATCCCGAAGACGACCCATATGGTGAGGGCGACAATTGGGTGGTTTTGCATGTCCCGTCACTCGCAATGCTACAAGGTACGAAGCCGGCACACAAAAAACAGTTTACACTTCTGCAACTGTACAAATTCTTCGGATGTGAAATCGACAAATTGCCCTGGTTCCAACCACCTAAAGGTGAACCGGCCACGGTTCCCACTGCTCAGCACAACGACAGCGATGACTCACTGAGTGATTGAGTGACTGACTTTTGATTTCACTTCATTCCGTGGTTGGCCAAGTGACTGATGTTTTTTTGTTACTTCGAAATGTGAATGTTATTGTGCCGTTAACAGTTACAACCTTACATTTGCTTACATTTTATTGCTCATAATTGAAATTGCAGCCTTGTTCTCCCCATACATATCCATATACGTACATATCTGATCAATTTACAGACCTACTTGTGCGCAATATATCACGAGAATGATATTCGCCCAACTGACATTTTTCAATTGTAATTTTCTTCATTGTCATTTCAAACGACACTGCTGCACGCGCGTGCACGCGGCATGCACGACCGGATGCACCTGCAAACGCAGTGACGCAGATTTGCATGAAAAACAAAATATTGCTCGAATTGGGGGCCCAGGGGGCCCCAAAAATGGATATTTCGCGCGCGCGCGAAAGTTAATACATTAGAATGGCAGAAATGGCTAAACTGCATCAATGGGGCCCCGAATTTCTACCTGGGGGCCCGAACGCGCCACAAAACGCAAAAAATCTGCATCTGTCACGTTTTAATGCACGTGGGCATATATAGTTGACACCCTGTAATTCCAATTCTTATTTCTGCCTTTTTGGACAAATCTGCATTATATTCTTCAACACTATGGGCCCTATGGGCCCTCTGGGCGCGCTGGGCCCCCAGGTAGTTACGGCCAATGTTGTGCGTGAATTGCCTAACCAGCAGCTTAGAAACATGACTGGGCAATTTCGATCAGTATATGAAAACGACAGGCTAAAGTCGCAAACAATGTAGTGACTGCACTTTGTTCAGGCTTGTAGTCGACCTTGCAACCGAGCTGGAACTGAAATGATATTGGTGTTTCCAAGAGTGGTCGTCTGATAGTTATACATGGACGCACGATTTTGGAATTAGTTTTTCTCGTCTCCATCGTACTCAACATATTCGTTCTCGTCCGTCCCCATTTGCTCCTCCACCCCCTCCTCCGCTCCTGGTGTCGTCTCCACCACTTCCAGTCCATCATACCTACTGATGTCTCACATGAATTTGCGCTGGATAAAAATTCCATCACTAGCCCGGGGTCGGTGCGGGATTGGGCCGCCCGCCGTCTTTGCCGAAATCTGAAAACAGTGGCACATACACCCGAATAGAGCCCCGGTGGGGCTCTATTTGGAAAATGTTCTAAATAGAGCCCCATGAGGCTCTATTCGGGATTTTTTTCGTTCTGGTTCCCATTTTGTGATCTAAATTTACTGATAAAAAAGAGCAAAACTAGCTATTTTACATGATATTTCGTGCTTTTTGGTCAAAATCTTTGCTTTCATGCATATAGAACCAAAACACAGTCTACACAAAGTGTCTATAAGTCATAAAACGTGTTGCAATCCGGTATGAACCATATTCGAAAAGTACAAAAGTTTTACATGGGGCTCTATTCGGAGGGTGGTTCGAATAAAGCCCCACGGGGCTCTATTTGGGAATAAAAATAAATTTCAAAATCCGATTTCCCACCAACTACCGAATAGAGCTCCAGGGGATTTAACCGGAAAACTCCGGTATATTTCGCGCGCTCACAGTTCGGCGCATGAGTCTCAATTGATCACCAGCAATTCATAAACTGTTGATCGCAAGAATAACACCACTTGGAGGCCAAAAACTCTTAATTTACCAACAAAAAGTTGACTGTTGTCATTTGGAGGGCAAAACATACTAAATTTTACGGACAAAAAGGACGATATAATACGTCTCTGCACATGTTGTGAAGTGAAATCATTATTATTGTTACATTTTAAGAACGCAATTTACTTTCTACATCCTGACGTATTTTTGTTCCTCCAGACCACATGGTCAAGAAGAGTGGTCTCCAGGCTCCACACCCAGCCACCAGTGTTCGAACGGGATTCATTTTTAATCCCGGGATCGGCAGGGTTGGAAAAAAATTTTTTTTAAACAAGTTTTTAAAAAAAAATTTTTTTTTTTAAAAAAGTTTTTTTTAAAAAGTCTCAGATTCGGGGAAATTTTACCAAATTTGCCTAAAAAAACGCGCAAAATCGCGAAAAAATGCAACTTTAATTGACAAGTCACTTTTGTGACTTGGTTTGCATCACTTATAAAGGGTGTTTACGTCATTTCGATGCGATCCAACAGTCTGTGCTTGTTATGGACCTATGATTGCTGCTCTGTGGTATCAGACACAACGGTTTGTGGTCGATCGAATAAGCAAGATTCACTCATAAACCATACAGAATTGAGAATATAAGCTGCAGAAATATTTGTTGGGTCGCTGAATCAGTCGTATATGACCGACCCGATGGGGTATGACATCAAAGTACCATGTAAGTACATGCATACTGTGTCTCATGTATCACGGGGAGGTATAATAACATCATTTGGTGCATCTTAGATACCAAATACATGCCCCAAAAGTGATTTTGTGAAGAAAATTTTTCGACCCTTGAGAAAAAATGACAAAAAATAACCCCCAAAAAGGCCATTTTTGGACGTTTTAGAACATTTTGTTCCCCGAAAAACTTTAAAAAAAATTTAAAAAAAATTTTTTTTTCAAAAACCTTTAAAAAAAATTAAAAAAAAATTTTTTTTTGCCCAACCCTGGGGATCGGGATTGTGATCAAGAAAGTGTTGGGATCGGGATCGGGATCCCGGTTTTGAAAACCCGGGATCCCGGGATCGGGATCGGGATTGACCAGATAGTCCAAAGGCAAGTGTTTTTATCATTTTGTGCATAAGATGCACGTTAATGTCACAGACAACCATGGAACATGTTTATCACATCACACATTGATAAACACCCGGAACAGTGATTAAAGCCGATTGAAAATCGAGAATAGCTGATGACGGATAAGTTCAAAGATCATAATTGTAGTCGATCAATGGCAAAGCCTTTGACAAAAAGACAAGCATTTCATCATTTTCTGGCTTCAAGCAGTATCTTTTGCTATCAAACAAATCAGCTGCACTCGAAAAGAGCTGTTCAGAAGGCACGCTCGTAGGCGAAGCGCTTAGATATTTGGAAGCTAGACGTGCCAGTCGCGGAAACTTTGTCTCATTTGTTGCCCACCATGACATCATTTCCTCGAAACTGAGTCCATATTCGTTCATTGCAACTTTGTGTAACCGTTCAGTTCTAGAGCTCGATTTGTTCGCGATTGGTGGTGCTTGCGGTTTCATCACGCTCGGAATCAGCCGTCGAGCACCTCTTAGGGTCGCGGCTACGTAAACACGGTTGTGGGCCGCGGGTCAGCAATAATTATATGTCCAATGACCGTCATGCATAGCCGCAATTGCTGGTCGCGGTTTGCGGGTCACATTAAATATTTATTTAGCCATTACACACAAAAATGAACCAATCAGCGCTGTGCTATGGCAGTCTGCGACGTTGGCTGGATGCTGATTGGTTATTTTTTGTGTGTTGCACCCAAATAAATGTTTCAAGTGACTCGCAAACCGCGACCCGCAAGTGCGGCCTTGCAAAAGCGGGGCGGTTGTTGGACATATAGAATATTTTTCTGACCCGCGACCCGCGCCCGCGTTTGCATGGCCGCGCCCTTACAACCGCTTAGCGAATTATGATTGCATAATTTTTCACTTTTTGTTCTCAAAACTTAATCCCGATCCCGGTACTTTTGTGGTCGGGATCGGGATTGACTTTTTCAAAATGACGGGATCGGGATCAGAAAAAGGGCCCGGGATCCCGGGATCGGGATCGGGATCGGGATCCCGTTCGAACACTGCCAGCCACAACGTACACTTCTTGACCGTGCATTCTTATTTCTGTCTTTCTTGTCCGCGTAGTCAAGCAGTAGTCTTTACGCGTAATACACACTTCTTGACTACGCGGACAAGAAAGACAAAAGACAAGAATTATTTCTCATGCGTCAAGAAGTGTCCACATACGGTTCGTAAGTGGTCATTCATGCTCACCGATCTGACCTTTTGGTTTCTAAGCTCTACCGCAAAATTGAATTGAGATTGAGTGAGTGTTTGCAGACCTGGCCAACTCTTGGCTCAAAACGTGACCCGGAATGGATAAGAGACGCGAAAATGCGTAGTGCAGCGATACTTTAGTCCTTGGTTTAGTCACCATGCAGTTGAAGTCGAAATTATATTATTCGGTTTGGCAAAACGCACGCAAAGAGAAATACAGGACGTGATGCTTGAGCCAGGCATAACGCGTTGATTACTGGCTGGTTTCAACTCCTGCCGTCTACAGTTTGGTTTGGATTCAGAGCCACGTCAGAGACGATGCGACTGTCTGCAGACCGGATAAAAACACCAAAAATGTGTTTTTGAATCATGCCCACCGTGCGCCCGACCCCGTGTCTGTCTAAGGCCGCCCTTAGTCATAGTGGAAAATAGAAAATGGAAATGAAACAAAATATTGTACATGTATGTCCAAGTTTTCCATTTCCATTTTCAAATATGACTAAGGGCATACTAGAAAAAGGAAAATGGAAATGAAACAAAACATTTTCTCTGTAAAATCTGACCAATAAACGGCCGAGAATTGAGCGGAACAGAAAATATTTTTGTCACATGTCAAAACATGACTGCTGCAGAAAATGTTTTATTTCATTTCCATTTTCCAGTATGCCCTTAGTCATATTGGAAAATAGAAATGGAAAACTTGGACATAGAATACTTTTTCATTTCCATTTTCCATTTTGCACTATGACTAAGGGCGCCTTAAAGGATTAGCTTGCAGGAGCCGACACTAGCCAGTGCTCAATGTGCCACAACACTTGATCACATCCTTGTTTGTACATGTTCAGCACAGCCGCCGTCAACAAGCACAGAGAACGACGCCTGAAACGCCACATCAAAACAGCCTACGTGGCAAGGTTTCGGGATCCTCTCCTGATATCGGATGTGTCATTTTTCTCACCTTCTGCACTTCAAGAGGGATCTCAGATTGTGATCTCAGGAATTCCACGCAAGTAGCTAATAAAATTACCTCATTACAAAAACCTACAGATATTATTGCTGCAGATTTCAGTACACTGTTCACTAGTCTACCACATGATATAGTGGAACGACAGTTACTGAAGCTTGTAAACATTTGTTTCAGAAATACAAAAGGAAATGATAAGCAATACCTAAAGTTGTTAGGTAGAGAATACACATACACAGACCATTTCGAGTCTGCTAATAGAACGCTAACCAAAGAAGATATCTATAGATTGATATGGCTAAATCTGCATGAAGCTTACGTCTCATTTGCTGGAATCATTTTCAGGCAAATAAAGGGCATCCCACAAGGTTCTAGCAGCTCTCCACTGATCGCTAACCTAACTTTATCAATTCTAGAATTTGTAATCGCAATCTCCACTCACCACACAGATAAAATGAATAAGATAGCATTAGCATGTAGGTATGTGGACGACATTACAGTTTTCGGCGACCGTGATTTCATAACCACCGCGGCACATATCTACCCTCCAAAAATTGTTCTTTCCAGAACAAACGACTGTTTAGACAAGGCAGATTACTTAGACCTGGGAATTGAGGTCAAAAATAATACCCCCAATATTTGTATATACGATAAAACCAAGGATTTCAATTTCCAGGTCTTTCGATACATTCACTCAGACAGTAACGTCCACAGTCGGACTGGGTATGGTATACTTAATGCCCAAGTTACGCGCTTCGCACGTAATTGTTCACCACAGAACCGCGCCGGATTCCTAGAAGCAACTCAGGAATTAGCCGCAAATCTAATCCTCCACAATAAATTTGAAAAAAAAAAGTCACAGAAAATCTTCTGTCATTTTTCGAGAACAATCAAAGCATAGCTTTGCAATTGGGCTAAAAACAAAAACTTCTGTGGCTTTAATGGTTTTGCACATCATTGCAGATTTATAATTTCAAATCTGATCGGATTGCGTCTTTAAAGGCGCAATCGCCGCCTAACGCAACAAGAAAAATCTACCTACCATAAATTCAATATTATAAATTGACTGACTGCGATTCGGAACCAAAGTACTGATACATCGACATAGGTTGAATCAAGTTTACAGTTTACATTTATGTGCCATTTATATTACTATACATTGACACAGATTTGTGGTTCATCTACTGATGAGACCCCAACCACAAATCGGGTAAAGCTCCTGTCTAGACTAGGGGTCGAAACAGGACTTTATCACAAACATGAATTTCCAGTTCTCTACAACGGTACCTATGCCGAAGAAGCAAAAGAAGCCGAGTTTCAATGCGTAAAACAATACAACCGTTGTTTGAAAGGCACCAACTTCGAATCTGCGATTCAGTCGTGAGTCAAAAGCTGTCAAGCAAGAGAAAATAAACCAGGTTTATCAAAATTTTTTTATTGAGAGCCAAATGGTATTGGTCGCACAATGACAATGAGGAAAATGAGCCGCTAATTTTCCTGTGTTGTCAAGGGGGATATTTAGCGATTTTTACAAATTGAACCACGTTTTGACAAGCAGTCCGCATTCTTCACAGCGAGAAGGATGAGAAACACACGTGCGCAGAGGTTTCACCTTGAATTCTACACAACCAAAAATAATGGCTCGGGGTTCGGGTTACTGTTGCCACGACTACTGCATGCTTTGTGTGAGAAACCAGGAAACCGCCAGCCATACTTTGCAGCAGTGGTCAATAAAAAAATTTTTTTATTTTCGAACCCATAAAAAATTTTTTTTAATTAAAATTTTTTTATTCCTGCCAAAATCTGCCCAACACGATAAAAAATGAACGCTCAAGTACAAAATCAGGGTATTTTATGTTACATAATGTGTTCTAAGTGCATATAAAGCACAGGTGACACGAAAACCGTGTCTGCAATGGCTAATGAGCAAGCCCGTGTCAGGAGTCACGCCGTCCTCCCCAGGTGGTGCGGGTGTGATGGTATAGCTTTCTGATATTCGGGATGGGAATTTTGGGTGAAATTTTGACGTCTAGGTACACGACCAATGCAAATAAGTTGCAAATAGTGTGAAATTAGAGTGAATACAAAATAGAATCACTCCTTTAGGATCTCGGGCATGGATAAATAAATGCCCACCCAGTGAGCTGTGTAGGGTTTTTTAAAACGAAAAGCACATCCTGAACACAGGACAATTAGACGATTTTTATTTGCAATTGACAACTTATTTCATTCACCACAGATGCCTAAAATTATACAGCAGTAAAAGGGTGCTTCAAAAAGGCTTGATTTTTAGGAGTGCTTCGCTTACCATTTGTCACACCTGGCGCTTCGTGCAACGCTTTATGTCTCGTTTAAAAGAGAAATGTCTGTGTATAAAGCGCTCAAAATATCTTAGATTGGATTATCTTGTGTCTTGCACAGTCCTGCCCCAAACTTTTTCATTTTTTCTCCTGTGAAAATATGTGGGCTCCGTGGGACATCACAAAGCAATGAGTTGAAAATCCATTCCCTAAATCTGGGTTTCTGATACCTTGCCTTCATTTTCTAAAAAATGGCTGCAAACAAACGCGGTCAACGTTCAATTGTAGAGTCACTTTAGAGATAGGCAAGTCATTAATCACAGCAACCATTCCTTGCTGGAAATAAATTGGACAGCCTAACTCCACGCAAAGGCTTCCTAACTTACTTCATTAGTGCAGTAAATTACTCATTTCACTGCATATGTGTTTTTGCAGATTGAGGCAACCTTCCGTTCGACGTCGAGTCAGGCGTCGAGCACCAAACACAGTCAACAAGCCACGCAGCTGACACGCACACGTTTATGTGATTGAAACATTCGCCACATACACGAATGAGCTGCCTGGCTTGTTGACTGTCTCGATGGCCACCTCGACTTCGAACTGGAGCTTGTCTTTGTCTGTAAAACACATTAGGCCCTGAATTTGGAAATTTACAATGATCAATCAGTGAACCGACTTTTGTGGCCTTTGTCAATGCAGTGCTGCGACCAGAAGCCGTTCTTGAATGTACATTCACCTGGCACTGGAGGTGCAAAAACTCAAATAAATAAAAAAAACAAATAAATGTCATCGTCTTCGTTCGTCTCCATCCGGCCAACCATGACGATCCATGCACTTCAGCTGCACCTCATGGCCATCGGGCAACGTTCGCCTGCTCCAGGTTGTCATCAACGAACACAACTACCGGCCATTGCATGACCGTCGGCAAGATAACTCCGACGAGTCCGGTACCCATTTTGGATTGGGTTCGGCACTAACGGCTCGATATAAGCTCGCAGTCGGTGACCCGTTGATTTCATGCCTGGCGCAGCGTGAGAAAAAGTGCAAGGTCTGTAGACCCAATAGATACATGCGACCGCGTGCTTCGTCTCTGACCATATCTCTTCATCTTTGTGCCTTTGCCATCTAGCCACGTGGGTACACTCTTCTTTTTGCAGCAGGGTGTGCGCTTGGAACGATTCTTGTAGGCCGACTTCAGGTGCATTCGTGAATTCGACACCCGGTGGCAGCCGGTTGCGGACATGATTTTTTTTAAAATTAGCAGCTCAAGACTGTGACCTGTATTATACATAGGTGTAACTGCAGATTTCTAACCAGTGCTTGTGTCACTATGGAAAGTAAAGATAAACGAGCCATAAGGTTTTCACACATAATTCGAACATGCTCCTGCGTGTTCATTGTGATTCTTTCATCGAAACCAAACACGTTTGTTTAGCGCTTTCAAGAGAAACCTGCCCGGCAATGCAGCTTCGCTGGGTGTTTAGGTCTTGATCTGAGAAAACAAACGTTATTATGTTCTAACAAGCGCGGGAACCATCGTACAGACATAACAACCATATGGTGGTTCGGAATAACCCAGTGTCCGTCTGCCGCTTTTCAATCCCTTCATTCTTGTCACTGTAAAAAGCTCACAAAATTTAGGCCGTGATTCACTCAAGTACAACCGACCGGCGCTATGTAGCAGCTAAAATAAACAATACAAAAAACGTGCTGCATAAAGCCAAACGACATACTGTATAACAAAGCACCGTGCCATGGAAAACAACGCGTATCCTATAGAAAACAAGAACACCTACAAAACACGCCCGTGGTCGCCTGCAAGCACAAACAGTAAAAAACGTAAACCGTCAAACAATAGAGCAATAATAATAACTACAGTCAACAAACTCAAATCAATCATTTCAATTCTTTTTTCTCTTAGTCCCCTTGAGCTTTCATTTCAACGTTTTCGGGGTGGCCGTCGCTGGAAAAAAATAAAAAAGCTCGCGTTCCGAATGGGGCATCTACGAACACGAAGGATAAGGTTGATGTTTCATTTTATAACACTGTTTGTTTGGTAGACGAACGTAAAGCGTTGATGATAATGCGCCGAGAGCTATCGAACGCTGATGGAAATTTGTGGCCACCAATCTACCAAACAACCATGTCAAAACAAATGTGTGATTCCGGAGTGTAAATCGTTTGCGCTTTGAGTCTGCGATTCGACCTTCCATCAAACCCAAATAATGTGGTGCACCAACCGATTCATTCTGCGTTTGTACCACACGCCAACCACCAGCGCAACACCGATCACGAACAACACCGACAGCACGACTGCAGCGATCCAGCCGTAGTTGGCACTCGACGTTGGCGGGGACTCTGGGATGTGGGGGATGGCAGTGAAGCATCTGGTCGGATTCGAGAGGGCAATGCAACTACGTTGAGAGCTTGCACGTGTTTGCTGAAACGATCATGTCAGGAAATTACATACAGTATACTTTATGTCATTTTCAGTTGCCACTAAGCTCTCTATACAAGAAGAAAAATGCCTGCTGTCGCGCGGCAAGAATCAGGATATGGTTCTCGGCATCATGCTGGTCGCATATAAAACACCTATACAAGATTGTTTACTCCCCAAAATAAAAAGATATCAGTGATTACGTACCAGGAGCAAAAGACGACTAAAAACATCACCGAAACAGAAGAAACTCTTATTTGCCAAAAAAAATGAACAGGATTTAGAAAGAGGCATTGTAATCCTTTTGAAAAGTGAATTAAAAAGCAATACGCCATCAAGGAACCATATTGCGGCAATAGCGCAATGAGGCGACGACGGCAAGCTGTCACATGTTCGATTCGTACTAGTAACGGCATAAAGAGTGAGCAAAACGATTATGCGTTGGCCGCAATATGGTTACTCGGTTTGCAGTCATGCTGGTCGCATATAAAACACCTGATGCGAGATTGTTTACTCCGCAAAGTAAAAAGATATCAGTGGTTACCACAGGAGCAAAAGGCGACTAAAAACATCACCGAAACAGAAGAAAAGCTTATTTGCCAAAAAATGAGCAGGATTTAGAAAGAGGCATTGCGTCCCTTTCGAAAAGTGAATTAAAAAGCGATACGCCATTAGAGGAACCATATTGCGGCCAAGCGCAATGAGGCGACGACGGCAAGCTGTCACAGGTTCGATTCGTACTAATAACGGCATAAAGAGTGGGTCGAACGCCTCATGCGTTGGCCGCAATATGGTTCCATGATGGCTTATCGCTTTCTAATTCACTTTTCGAAAAGAATCCAACGCCTCTTTCTAAATCCTGTCATTTTTTGGCAAATAAGCTTTTCTTCTGTTTC
>JASAMV010003003.1:0-31412 GCA_030248065.1 Rhynchonema sp. JSB1_4
GGACGAGCATCTTGAAAAATTTGAGCGCAAATGAAACTCAAAGTTCTAATGCCTGAAATTGCCGAATTTAGTTTGATTAGGGCCTGCGTTGCTCCCAAGGGGGCACTTCACTAGTCAAGAACACAACTAAAAATTCGCACTCTGAGACCAACTTAAAGGCGGCCGCTGACCATGGAATCTGAGTACCCATTGTAATTTTGTACCCACTTGGCCACTTGTGATTGTCGTAAGAAGACTGCGAACCGAATTTTGTGCATTACTTATGCAGTAACGTGGCGCCGAGCCCTGTTCATTAATTTCTGAATTTGGGATGAACATGAATGTGTAGCGGGTTTGTTTTCGTTTAATATCCCTATCTAAGTGAACCGAAACTCAGGCTAACGTCGGACTTCAGACTAAATGCATGGTCCTGCTTGGAGTCACAGCAGAATATTATGTAAAATCCCAAAGTCCACTTCTCCATCCCAGAGTACTTCGTATTGTACAGAACAATGCTGTCTGCGCATCCGATAAACTTCATTTTGTGAACATAATAAAACACACAATTCAATGGACCCAGCTGTGGCTGGATCAATCCGGAGATGAGTGGGTGATTCATTAGTCAGTTCAGTGAAAGAAAACCGTAACATGCACTGTAGGTACATAGTGATCACCATCAATAATTACGCAGGAAAATGATCAAAATAAACATCATAAATCGGTCAGCTTTGGCGTCATCCGACCGAGGATCAAAGACCCATGTCCGTTTTGAAACATGGTACAAGAACCTATTACATTAGTAACCACTGGTGTATCTAATGCTACGATGCCGCTTTCTGATTAGCTGGTCTGTTTAGTGAACCGAAAATATCATTCTTCATTTTGCATTATATTTGCACTATATATATGACAATGTGATGCCACCAACTTTGGACTAGCACCAAAAAATGACTGGAGCGGAAAACTCAGGACTCTGCAGGGAAAATAGTTCTACCTAAAATTCAAGGTTCGCACACCACACACAACTGTTAGCTCGGGCATAACTTTTAGACGGAAGTCTCTGTGCAAATGTGCCACCTTTGATCGAACCGTAATCTTTCGCTATACTCTCATCAAAGAACCCTGTGATCAATCTTTGGGTATGACTGGGTTTCAAACCCTATCAAGTGAAACCCAGCATTATTGAGGCCACTCGGGGATCAGGATCAAGATCGCGTTCATCCATTAGTTAGGATCGAGATTAGAGTCTGAGAACAGACCGCGGTTGGTCAAAGTTTCGGCTATATGTCTTCAAAGTTTACCGCTCGAATTCATAAATACTATCCGGATGAAAATCTTGTAAAAACATTTTGTGTCAGAACGTGCATACAATCTGATAAATAAGAAACAAAATGAAACCAAGGCAATTGGTCTCGTTGAAAACTAGATGCTTCCTTTATGGTGGCCCACAGTGACAAGAAAAGCAACATACACAGCGGTCTTGCAGTTTGATGATAGGACGACCACAACGTGTGTGATTTGTTTCGTGGCGCCGTAAGCCCAACAGTTTCAAAAATGAAACTCCACAGTGCGCCGGTCAGTATGAATAACCGCTACCGATTGCAAATTTGCTCAGATATTGAATAGCAAACTGTTCCTTCTTATTTTGTTTCTATTCAACTGGACCCATCTGCAGCTGCCCGGGACTCATTGGCATGCCAGTCCCGTTAATATCCCACAAAAGCTCACATTCACGGTAAATTTGGATATACTTCAATGAATACAAAATGACATCAATATTTTTTGCACAAGGGGGAATAGCGAAACGTGGCTTTTGATGTATGTTCAAAGTGAATAGGAAAAAAACAAAGTTATTCATCATTTTTTGCACGGAAATAATTTTTTGCGTTTGAATATTAAAAAAGAGAAACAAGTTCAGCCGAGATCATCGTGTCTTTTGGAACGATTTCGAAAGAAATAACTAACGATGATGTGGCATCGTGACCAACGAATTTTGATTCTGCTGATCCTGCTTCAATACCTGGTGCGTAATTTTGAATTTTTTGACCGATAATATAAAATCTTTTGATTATGTTAAAAAGGAATTCAGTACCCATAGTCCCCAAACATACAGCTCGCGCAAGAGCTGAGCCCGGGCAGCTGCACCATTTATTTCGTGCGTTGGGATACCCCTGCAGCTTACTGTGGCTGACCCTTATTTTCGAATCTTTTCCGCTCAACAAAAACCATAAACGCATAGCACGATCTATTACGTATGCTACAACTGTATGAAGTAAACTTTCTCTGCACAGCCCAAATCGACCACCGACACAACAGCTGATGAGGCGCAGGGCAGATCAAAAATCAAAGAATCGCTCAAAGCCGCACTGAAGAACACGATTAAGACTCTGGAGCAGAAAGAAAAGGAGAAGGCGAAAGCCGATGCTGAAGTGAGATTTCAGACGGCATTGAATGTGAGACGGTTTTAAAGCACATCGTCAAAATCGATCGATCGATCGTACAAGCATTCTATCGGGTGGCTTAATCGAACCTCTTCGACACAAGAAGGTCACAGCCCATGGGCATGATAACACGGACAGGGTTCGCTGAATTGCCCCAAAAAGTCTCATGTAGAACTCGCATGTCTGCATTTCCAACAGTACGCAAACGCCGATTTTACATACACGTTCAGGCCGATGCAGCACTGGCAGCTGCGCCCCCGCCAGTGGCCGGTGCACCCGAGGCAGTCAGTGCTGCAAAGTCAGCAGCGGAAGCCGCAGGGGGACCTTTCGGAGGGGGGCGAGAGTGGGGAAAAGGTACATATTTTATGTTTGTGTACATATCCTGTTCCGTTTTCCTCTGTTGTTGTGACAGAAAAAATGAATAAATAACAAAATTATCATATCAATTAATAATAATAACAGGGTGACACGGTGAAGAAACTGGTTCATACCGTTGATTTGTTATCACAAATTCTCGGCTCCGGCGGCGGCGCGGATACACCTATCGATACCAAGACCGAGGGCGATAAGAAAAACGAAGAGAAGGTAGCAGCCGGTAAACAGGTCGGTGACCACGACCGTCTTCGGTATTTTTCACTGCGTGAGTCAGTGAAACATCGCTAGTTTTTTCAGGTAAAAGTGCAAATCGTCGCAGATAAGAGTGGAGAAAAAGAAAAGAAAAGAAAGAAGAAAAAGAGGAACAGTCCAAAGCAGCAGCCGGCGCACCCCCAGCGATAATGGCAATACCGATACCAGTGCAGGGCTATGGACAAGCCGGGAGTCAATACCCTCCACAGGGGGTACAAGGGGCGGGCTCAGGGGGCGCTGGCGGAGGCATGCAAATGATTCCGCTCGGTTGAGTAATGGGAAGCAATTTATTATTGAATAATATTTTAATTTTTACAATTAAATCAATAAATAACAAGATAAACATTAACAATATCATGAAATAATATTATTGTGACGTTAATCATGACAATATTGTGTCGTGAAAGTATGCCATAATTTTTTTGTTATTGCCGTTTTTTTGTTTGCATTTACACTGTATTACGAATAAAACGATGAGCGAAATAATGTTCATCGGACTTTTGTAATCAAAACTGTGCCCCATAGTGATGAGTTGTCTCTTGGGCGTTGCTAATACAGTACTCATTTTTCTGAACATTTTCACTGTCAGAAACTCGTGGAGACTAAAGAAAAAAGAAAAAAAGCCAAATCAGTCGTGTGTCACTCGGAAATTCTCCATGAATCAAGCAAAAATGCCACCGAAATTGAATTTCGTCTTGGTTCTGCTGATATTGCTCATCGAATTAGCCAGATATCATTCCGCATGGGCCTCAAATCTTGACTGGACTCGTCAAATACGGCCAAGAGTTGCAGGCGCGCGCTGCCGATAGCAAGTGAATTTCCTTGCAACGGCAGGGTCGGGCGGCTCAACGACCCGAACAATCCGTGTTCAAGCACATTCTACTACTGTCGAGAAGGTGAGCTTTGTTGAACATTGATTTTTTTAACACTTCAAACTATGTAGGCTATATAGTTGTGCTTGGTAGATTGGAATAGATCCGACTTGGGCAGATAGTTGTTTTGAATAATGGGCATAAATATTTCGCCCATTTTCCCAGTGCCACTCTTTAGCTTCGTCATCGTCCACCGTTAAAGTGCATATGCATGTACTACATAGCTCGCTAGCAACTTTTTACCCTGGTGGCATCAGTAAATTATAGCAGCCAATTATAGTGGCATCAGTAAAACTGAAAGGTAGGAGAATCACGAGGCAAAAACGCCGCGCCCGCCGCCGGTATACCCTTTTGATACCGACAAACAATATCCACCAACGCGCAGAGAAACAAAACAGACATACTCCACACAACTAACCACAGCACACTACAGGCGCAATAACGCCAGAACCACGCGCAAAACCGGGTCCACGACAGGAAAAAGAATCAAGCTCACCTCTATTCCACCCGCACATCTACTTCAAACACAGCAGGGGAGACACCAGGGCACTACCATCTCACCTAAATCCTTCAGAATATCGGTCATTTAAAATATCTTTTAAAAACATAATAATACAAAAACACACAATGACGTACAGCATAAACAAAAGGGAGAACCGGAACCGTAAGCATTAACAAAAAAGAACATATATTCTCTTACCCTTGTGACACGGCGTATAACATACAGCATTTAACAAAGAGGAAACAAATCCGATATCCTCAAGTAAAACAAAATACCACGAGCCGCGGGGGAGTGGGATATACTCAACGTACGAAAAAATCGGTAATCGCACCACCATCCCACACTTCACGAAAAATATTACCCTACCTCCCCACCCTCTCCTACCCTCCCCGGCACCCCTCCCCCACCCCTTCTCCCCCACGTCACATCTCCCCCACCCTATACCCGAGACAGTGACCATGGTGCCGCGGGAAATTCTACAGTTTACCCTTTCCAAACAAAAATTCACGAAATCGTACCACCTCAAATTAATCAGAGACTTGAACATCCACAATCTCAACCATTTCCAGACCAGCCCTCCTCCAGATCCCCTTACTAACCACTGTCCCCTTCCCTACCTTATTCCTTATCCTACTTCCAACGTTCCCCCCAGATATACCTACATTACCACTTCCTCGTACCCCGCACCCCTCTACACCTCCCCCGACTGACCCTCTTTTGCAACATCTACCAACCCACACTCCCAGAACCAAAACGAAAGAGTCTCAGAAGTCATACCTCCAATAAACATTCGCCGGACAATGTAAATAACAACGCAAAACTGGGGGGAAAACCAGTGGAGGATGGAAGTGTCCACCCAGATCCAGATCAAAATCACTGCTTAGCGAAGGGAACCCCAGAGATCCACGGGTGCTAAACTTCTAGCAAGGTGAAGAACAGTTACGCACGTGGGGGAGAGCGATTCCCTCAAGATGTGGTAACAACGCCTACTCCGGCGCGGGACAGGGATATGCTCGACATCAACACTCTCCTATCCCTCCCGTCTCCAACGCTTATGACAAAACTCGGGACTGTATCCACACCCCTCCTAACTCCCCACAGTTCACAAAACCGTGTCTACCCCCATACACACCCCTCTAGAGATCTACACATAACTATACCTTTCCACCCCTAGCCACACTTACACAGAGGAAAACCGGTAGTAAAAACATGAACACCGCAGGTTCCCACCATCCACACCCGGAAATTATCTGCGAGCCTCTGAACCGCGAGAATATCCCACCAGCTTATACCAGCTAAAACAGACCACCTTGATAAAGGAGATCATTCGTAAAACTGCAAAAAAAGCTAAGAAAGGGGAGGTTAAAAGGGGAAAGAAGGCGGAGAAGCGGCACGGAGAGAAACCAAGGAAACAGAGCAAAAACACAAGGACAAAGAAAGGAAAGAGGCGAAAGAGAAAAAAAAAAAAAAAACCCAAAAGAATCCAGAGTACTCTCCCACAAAAGGGGGGAAACACTGGAACGAAACTTCCATAGTCAAGATGTAACCAAAAAAAACACATGCCATTAAAGAGTAGTGCCTCACTCTTTAAGTCACTATTTAAAAACAAAACAATACCTCCAAACAAAGAGCAACATTTAAATATTACACTGTGCTCCACCGATCCTTTCTAGGAGTCGTAAATCAAAAAGGAAAAATAAAAACATAAACAGGGAAATGTTTCCAAAATCCGAGCGGGGAAAATGAAAGGAAGGGGGACAAAAGAAACACGAAAAAGAAAAGAAAAAGCAGGGGAGGAGGGAAAAGGGGAGGGGGACGAAGGGGACAAGGGTGAAGAAGGAGGAAGAGGAGGGGAAGGGGAAAGAGGGGAGGAGAAAAGGACAAAGGGGCGGAAGACGGGAAAGAAAAGGAAGAGGAAAAAGCGGAGGGGAAAGAAAAGGAGGAATATAGGCCGCAAGGGAAGGACTCCAAAAAAAACCGCTGAAGGGTGGGAGCAGTGTCGAGTATCGGGAGAAGGAAGAAATAGTACTGGGGAATAAGGAGTTGGGTGACGATCAAGAAAAAAACAAAGGGGAAGATACAATTTGAGAAGTGAAATAGACTGGAAACGGATCCCACATCCCATAAACATACGGCTCTTGCAATTTTGTTTTGAATTCGAAAATAATAAATTTATTATCATCGATGTCACATGCTGTATTATATAGCACGTGTCAAAAAGACAAGAGAATTTCGTTCGTTCGACAATGCATCCGGTTCAGATTTTACCGTATGTTTATGCTGTATTGCATTGTATGATTCTGTATTAAAAAAATATTATAAAACACCCATAAACTGACGGAAATTTGACAAGATGAACGTGCAATGGTACACCCCTGCTGTCTGTGATGCAGCGGTACACGTCAATCAGCGGACGGCATAAATCTGATCTCGAATCGTATACCTGATTTGGCACCGGGCATTCGCGTAATTCTGCCAATATTGCGCCTGAAGTTTCAAGGTGAGTAGTTTCGCTGGAGAATGTTTTTTCGTGCATTTTTGGCGATCTAGAAATTGTTGGTTGATATCAAACGGATTCAGCGCGGACGGGAGCTGGTTTTTGCCTCGTGATTTCTTGACCTTTCAGTTTTACTGATGCCACTATAATTGGCTGCTATAATTTACTGATGCCACCAGGGTAAAAGTTGCTAGCGAGCTATGTAGTACATGCATATGCACTTTAACGGTGGACGATGACGAAGCTAAGAGCGGCACTGGAAAATGGGCGAAATATTTATGCCCATTATTCAAAACAACTATCTGCCCAAGTCGGATCTATTCCAATCACCAAGCACAACATAGCCTACATAGTTTGAAGTGTTAAAAAAATCAATGTTCAACAAAGCTCACCTTCTCGACAGTAGTAGAATGTGCTTGAACACGGATTGTTCGGGTCGTTGAACTGCCCGACCCTGCCGTTGCAAGGAAATTCACTTGCTATCGGCAGCGCGCCCTGCAACTCTTGGCCGTATTTGACGAGTCCAGTCAAGATTTGAGCCCATGCGGAATGATATCTGGCTAATTCGATGAGCAATATCAGCAGAACCAAGACGAAATTCAATTTCGGTGGCATTTTTGCTTGATTCATGGAGAATTTCCGAGTGACACACGATGATTTGGCTTTTTTTCTTTTTTCTTTGTCTCCACGAGTTTCTGACAGTGAAAATGTTCAGAAATGAGTACTGTATTAGCAACGCCCAAGAGACAACTCATCACTATGGGGCACAGTTTTGATTACAAAAGTCCGATGAACATTATTTGCTCATCGTTTTATTCGTAATACAGTGGAAATGCAATCACAAAAACGGCAATAACAAAAAAATTATGGCATACTTTCACGACACAATATTGTCATGATTAACGTCACAATAATATTATTTCATGATATTGTTAATGTTTATCTTGTTATTTATTGATTTAATTGTAAATAAATATTATTCAATAATAAATTGCTTCCCATTACTCAACCGAGCGGAATCATTTGCATGCCTCCGCCAGCGCCCCCTGAGCCCGCCCCTTGTACCCCCTGTGGAGGGTATTGACTCCCGGCTTGTCCATAGCCCTGCACTGGTATCGGTATTGCCATTATCGCTGGGGGTGCGCCGGCTGCTGCTTTGGACTGTTCCTCTTTTTCTTCTTTCTCTTTCTTTTCTTTTTCTCCACTCTTATCTGCGACGATTTGCACTTTTACCTGAAAAAACTAGCGATGTTTCACTGACTCACGCAGTGAAAAATACCGAAGACGGTCGTGGTCACCGACCTGTTTACCGGCTGCTACCTTCTCTTCGTTTTTCTTATCGCCCTCGGTCTTGGTATCGATAGGTGTATCCGCGCCGCCGCCGGAGCCGAGAATTTGTGATAACAAATCAACGGTATGAACCAGTTTCTTCACCGTGTCACCCTGTTATTATTATTAATTGATATGATAATTTTGTTATTTATTCATTTTTTCTGTCACAACAACAGAGGAAAACGGAACAGGATATGTACACAAACATAAAATATGTACCTTTTCCCCACTCTCGCCCCCTCCGAAAGGTCCCCCTGCGGCTTCCGCTGCTGACTTTGCAGCACTGACTGCCTCGGGTGCACCGGCCACTGGCGGGGGCGCAGCTGCCAGTGCTGCATCGGCCTGAACGTGTATGTAAAATCGGCGTTTGCGTACTGTTGGAAATGCAGACATGCGAGTTCTACATGAGACTTTTTGGGGCAATTCAGCGAACCCTGTCCGTGTTATCATGCCCATGGGCTGTGACCTTCTTGTGTCGAAGAGGTTCGATTAAGCCACCCGATAGAATGCTTGTACGATCGATCGATCGATTTTGACGATGTGCTTTAAAACCGTCTCACATTCAATGCCGTCTGAAATCTCACTTCAGCATCGGCTTTCGCCTTCTCCTTTTCTTTCTGCTCCAGAGTCTTAATCGTGTTCTTCAGTGCGGCTTTGAGCGATTCTTTGATTTTTGATCTGCCCTGCGCCTCATCAGCTGTTGTGTCGGTGGTCGATTTGGGCTGTGCAGAGAAAGTTTACTTCATACAGTTGTAGCATACGTAATAGATCGTGCTATGCGTTTATGGTTTTTGTTGAGCGGAAAAGATTCGAAAATAAGGGTCAGCCACAGTAAGCTGCAGGGGTATCCCAACGCACGAAATAAATGGTGCAGCTGCCCGGGCTCAGCTCTTGCGCGAGCTGTATGTTTGGGGACTATGGGTACTGAATTCCTTTTTAACATAATCAAAAGATTTTATATTATCGGTCAAAAAATTCAAAATTACGCACCAGGTATTGAAGCAGGATCAGCAGAATCAAAATTCGTTGGTCACGATGCCACATCATCGTTAGTTATTTCTTTCGAAATCGTTCCAAAAGACACGATGATCTCGGCTGAACTTGTTTCTCTTTTTTAATATTCAAACGCAAAAAATTATTTCCGTGCAAAAAATGATGAATAACTTTGTTTTTTTCCTATTCACTTTGAACATACATCAAAAGCCACGTTTCGCTATTCCCCCTTGTGCAAAAAATATTGATGTCATTTTGTATTCATTGAAGTATATCCAAATTTACTGTGAATGTGAGCTTTTGTGGGAAAGTATGAACGGGACTGCATGCCAATCAGTCCCGGCCAGCAGCAGATGGGTCCAGTTGAATAGAAACAAAATAAGAAGGAACAGTTTGCTATTCAATATCTGAGCAAATTTGCAATCGGTAGCGGTTATTCATACTGACCGGCGCACTGTGGAGTTTCATTTTTGAAACTGTTGGGCTTACGGCGCCACGAAACAAATCACACACGTTGTGGTCGTCCTATCATCAAACTGCAAGACCGCTGTGTATGTTGCTTTTCTTGTCACTGTGGGCCACCATAAAGGAAGCATCTAGTTTTCAACGAGACCAATTGCCTCGGTTTCATTTTGTTTCTTATTTATCAGATTGTATGCACGTTCTGACACAAAATGTTTTTACAAGATTTTCATCCGGATAGTATTTATGAATTCGAGCGGTAAACTTTGAAGACATAGCCGAAACTTTGACCAACCGCGGTCTCGTCCCAGACTCTAATCTCGATCCTAAAAATTAACGAACTAACCTGATCTTGATCCTGATCCCGAACTTGCCAATGACTGGGGTTCAACTTGCCATAGCGTTTGAACCCCAGTCATACCCAAAGATTGATCACAGGGTTCTTTGATGAGAGTATAGCGAAAGATTACGGTTCTATCAAAGGTGGCACATTTGCACAGAGAGTTCCGTCTGGCAAACCATGCCCACGACAGTTGTGTGTGGTGTGCGAACCTTGAATTTTAGAGAACTATTTTTCCTGCAGAGTCCTGAGTTTTCCGCTCCAGTCATTTTTTGGTGCTAGTCCAAAGTTGGTGGCATCACATTGTCATATATACATAGCTATAATGCAAAATGAAGAATGATATTTTCGGTTCACTAAACAGACCAGCTAATCAGAAAGCGGCATCGTAGCATTAGATACACCAGTGGTTACTAATGTAATAGGTTCTTGTACCATGTTTCAAAACGGACATGGGCTCTTTCTACCCTCGGTCGGATGATGCCAAAGCTGACCGATTTATGATGTTTATTTTGATCATTTTCCTGCGTAATTATTGATGGTGATCACTATGTACCTACAGTGCATGTTACGGTTTTCTTTCACTGAACTGACTAATGAATCACCCACTCATCTCCGGATTGATCCAGCCACAGCTGGGTCCATTGAATTGTGTGTTTTATTATGTTCACAAAATGAAGTTTATCGGATGCGCAGACAGCATTGTTCTGTACAATATGTAGTTCTTGGGATGGAGAAGTGGACTTTGGTATTGTACATAATATTCTGCTGTGACTCCAAGCAGGACCATGCATTTAGTCTGAAGTCCGACGTTAGCCTGAGTTTCGGTTCACTTAGATAGGGATATTAAACGAAAACAAACCCGCTACACATTCATGTTCATCCCAAATTCAGAAATTAATGAACAGGGCTCGGCGCCACGTTACTGCATAAGTAATGCACAAAATTCGGTTCGCAGTCTTCTTACGACAATCACAAGTGGCCAAGTGGGTACAAAATTACAATGGGTACTCAGATTCCATGGTCAGCGGCCGCCTTTAAGTTGGTCTCAGAGTGCGAACAAGCCGTTGTGCCCAACTTGTGAAGTGCCCCCTTGGGAGCAACGCAGGCCCTAATCAAACTAAATTCCGCAATTTCAGGCATTAGAACTTTGAGTTTCATTGCGCTCAAATTTTTCAAGATGCTCGTCCCAAAAGGGAGCGGAGATTTCGTTCAGTACAAATCTCACAACCTCGCTTGATTACCTTTCGCCAGCTGATTAATCCCATATTTCATCCTGACGGGTTTTTCCTAGCCGTTTGCTCTCACGCCCACAGGAGGAGCTGTTTGTTTCTACGTTTTTTCTCACTGGATAATCAACCACAGCACCTGTCGAGAAAGTTTGGTCACGTCAATGCTCCAAACGCCGGGAACTTTATCGGATGTCAAAGAACGTTCTCTTCAGATGCACCGGGTAGCTAAATAATACTTTTTGTCTGTCCTCAAAATTTCGACATATTGCACAAAATCAAGAGCTGGACCACCGGCAGGCCTCTTTCCCGTTCTTAAAAAACACTCTCGAGCCGCAGACGACCAGGTCTTTCACAGCGAAATTCCCTCAATTTCCATTGAGATGGTGTCTGCACGGACCAGGCACGCGCACACGCAACTCAAGTTTTTGCCTTCGAAGCCGGGTGTCTTGTTTGTCGTTTTGAGAGCTAAATTTTCATCCGCATATGGAATGGAAAACAATACTGTAGTACGAAATTACTTACGTTTTGCCTCCCATCAGATGCGCTGTTTTCCTATGTATGTACGTGCATCTCTCCGTGTACGTTAGCGTGCATTACTGACTTTGCTTGTGCATACTTGAGGTTGGTTTACGTGTTACTCGTCCTGAAATTGTACGAAATTTGATGTTCACATAAATTGTTAACTGTCCGACTGTTTTGAAGCTTGTGCTGGATTCCCCTTGATATGACAGCGTTAAGCAAGTCCGATTTACGGTAGTTCGCTTCGGATGTGACGGGGTCAAATTGCCGGATTCATCTTTCGTTACTCTGAAAATGGAGAGCAGCAAACCTGAGTAACGTTGAAACTGTGTGCTTTTCAGAATGTTTCAGTCTGCTCTCATTAGAGTTCCCATTTTCGGGCTGAAACATCTCACATTACCTATTAATACTGACTGACAAACTGCAGTGTCCCGCCGACACCTACTCATTTCCTGTTTCGCCCTAAACACCGGGTTGGGAATGGCTCATTTCATGGGAAAATTTATGACACACACGGAGATTAGACCTGTGGCAGGCAATAGGTATATCTACACAAGGTGACCCAACAAAGTTCGATCAAGGGCGTTTGTTCGCAAGATCTTTTTGCACGCCTTTGCAGGCAGGTTAATGTGGCGCCGATCTGCGTCTCCTTCACGAAAGCACGTGAGCGGGCCAAGTTTTAACAAAAAATATAGGTCGCCTATGCTTTCGAACGCAAGGCTCATCCTTATACAACCACTTACGACTCACAAAGCATGCAAACGGCACTTTTCGTGTGATGATGACAAAAACCAGCTTGCTGACGTCAAAAGTTCGCGTGTTGGCGCAAACATCACGCACTGCGGTATCCCAGAGTGTTCGTGTGCATTCACGGCTGCTTTTTGCACGAATGTTGTCCCTACAAGTGTCTGTCATGGCTTAATGTGCTCCGGGTGGCAGCCCAACCCAGACCGCATTCGAAGTAAAATTTGAAATACAAATGGTGGTGGGATCCAGAACAAAAACTAATTGGCTTTCCACTTGCTAGATTAGATACCAGCACATGAACAAACTTCAGCGATATTCGTGAAAAATGGAATTTTCGCAACCCACATTAACGGGTTTTGCTTCGTCATAATATATTTACCACTAGGTGGTGCCCAGCGTTGGCAGAAGAACCAACAAGTTGGAAAAGCTTGTTCGCTTGATCAGAAACACAGAGTAACTCCCCTCACCCGGTGTCTGCACATGCCGGAATTGCGATATCTTCAAAGAATTTGCAATGGTTTGAAGCAAGTATATACATAAAATGGTTGTTGGTCGTTCTCTTGATGTTCGACATTCACTACAAAGAATTCATGCCTGGAAGTTTTCTCGTGTTGGAACAAAGCACAAGAGACGAAAATTACCATTCTTTTTGGTACCAAATGATAACAAATGGTTTGAATGGTGCAAGCTAAAATTGAGCAATAATTCACAACACAAGGTTACTCTCTATTTTGTAATTCAATAGCTTCAGATGTTGGCCTTTGCTTCTTGATGATAATCGGGAAAACGGTGGCCGAGCGCTTCATCCATAGTATTCTTGATACTACATAATGTGCATGTGGCGCTTACTGTACTGGACCAGTGAGTGGGTTGAATATTGTGCACCTGCTCATAAAGAACTATCGGTTAATTGCATCGTGCATTGATAGCTCAGGTTGCCATTGCATTTTGTTATTTGTCGGCACCAGCCTCCGGATAGCAGCACCTCCATTTATACGAACAGCATCTCATCACGTATACATGTATACCTACATACTTCGCAAATGATTACAAAATAATAGCATATCTGATAATTCTGCTGGATTTCTTGATCCGATCCGATCATGTGGTACCAAAGGTACCAGGCATATGGTTACCTCGGTCACAACATGAACCGGGTAAAAGCTTCAATTTGACCGTTGGCGGCGTCGTACGAAAACATCACAAAGTTGCAGGGTTTGCGCGCAGCATTTTTGTCATAATTGGTTTCGTTTCTGTTTGCTGTTGTGTGCGGTGCTGTACTAGGCTGTGCTTGCATGATCATACGACCACCGTGTTTGTTTTACGTAATTACGATAAGAGCCCGATAATTGTGTTACGTTAACTCAGGAAAGCTAATCTGGTCGTTGTTCTGATTGACTCAAGGTGATTCATTTTTGGGTACTGTGTCAGACGGTGGGTCGTTTGTGCGGTAATTGCACCCAGATTTCCATTAAAATGTGGGTACGTGTGAATGAAGGCGTTACCCGCAATTGGTCTTGTTATCCTGTTTTGCTGATTGTGCCTCGTGACAACAAATGCACCTCCCTCTCACTCTCGCCCCCGCGATTTGACATAAAACGGCACTCAAAAACACACAATTTTATTCCGCGTGATCCATACAAGGTTTGTGGTGGCATATTTTCCATACCGCGATTTGCATTTTCTGGGTGACACGCAGACACACTACACTTGCTTCTGGCTTTCATCTATTATTGAAGAGCATTGTGGGTTCCCATTTTTGTTCATCGCTGAAACGACCGCAGCCTTGGTGCGCAGTACTGAATAATTCGTTGTGGTTTTGTGTCACACGAAACATGCAAGCATCTAGATCAGATTTCTAAAATATTTTACTGTGTATGTATTTGTATTTTTCTGGGGTGGTTTTGAGATCTCCACGTCCACACGCCACGAGTTAATGATCCAACCACATTACTCAGACACGTTACTTGGCGCTATTTTTTCTCTTTGTCAAAAAAACCAAACATGTGCTTTGGGTCTTGTTTTGGTTATCAATTGATCCCCAGGAGCCTTCGGTGTCAGGCGACCACCCTCATTTTAAGCTTGGTTTTGATATCGGTATTTTTTGGAGACAATTTCTTGCGCGTGATGAAGCATGCCCGCGTGGGTGGGGCTCTAGAGCTCCAGATTCCGAAATAACTTTCTTCTGATTTCAGGTAACACAAGCACAGTAACCAAATTGCGGGGCATAAAGGAACCAAATTAAGGCGAAAATCAACCATGACTGCTCACTATGGAGTTATTACTGGCCTCACATTTATACTCGCCGGCTGTTTACTTGTGAGTATTTTTGCCACCTTCCAGAATTTTTTAAATTTGTCCATTTTTCACCTGAGTAATCTATTGAATTCTGTTGCTTTTTTCACAGGTATCATGTGCCCCATCAGACGATGATGGATTTTACGACAGGTAACAATCAGAACGCACAATTTGCTACTGTACTTTGCTATTGGTTGCACAATGACTTTATAAGAATTGGTCAAATTTTTTTCCTGAATCGTAAAGAGGGAAAATGACGTTGCGTTGCATAATCGCACACAAAGCATGTAGTAAAGAGAATGTTTCAGACCTACAACGTGGTTCATCTGCTGGATTACTTTCTGGTGAAAATGTTTTGTGAGAATCACAAATAGCACAGTGGTTAAAGGGGGCGCGACATTATTATTTTTCACGATACACCGCCTGATTTTATGTCAGAAATTGAAAGACGACATCCGATGGAACATGTCTTACAAAGACAACAACATTGACCCGCGCTGTTTTCCGCATGAAAATCACCCCCGAACGTCGAATGTCAGGAACAAAGGTCAGTTTGCTGTAGTCGCTCGGCCGCTTGAAGATTAGGCATCGAGCTCAAAAAATTATGATATGGACTCGGCGCTTATGTAATATTTGCGAAACATTTCAGCTGCCACAGAAATTGCAACGTCGACAGGTGCTTGGAGCTGGTTGCCGGAAAAATGTGTCGCAGATATTACATAAGCACCGAGTCCATATCATAATTTTTTGAGCTCGATGCCTGATTTTCAAGCAGCCGAGCGACTACAGCAAACTGACTTTTGTTCCTGACATTCGACGTTCGGGGGTGATTTTCATGCGGAAAACAGCGCGGGTCAATGTTGTTGTCTTTGTAAGACATGTTCCTTCAGATGTCGTCTTTCAATTTCTGACATAAAATCAGGCGGTGTATCGTGAAAAATAATAATGTCGCGCCCCCTTTAAGAGTGACTGAACTTGAAAATCATGATTGATTTGATGAATTCTTATATGGTCATTGTGCGACCAATACCATACCTAAAGAGCCAGAAGGCCTTCGACACTGTCCCCCACATTGCGCTGCTGCAAAACCAGCAGCACTACGGTCATCAGGGTGATGATGGCACTCCGATGGTCAACATCTGATCAGAGCTGGCTTGGCTCATTTGTGTATTGATACATTGCGATTTACTGATGCCGCTGACTTCGTTCGACCAATGTAACTGCTGTTTCCACAGAGCAATGTACAGTAGAGAGATTTTACGCTGATCTAACTTGTTGGTGGTAGATCTCTCGTCATATTGTGGATGTCGGTTAAAAAAACTGCGAGCCAAGCCAAAGCCGACCCTATCCAATCATTATACATAATTGAGTTACTGCGATCGTGATCCCATTGTCTAATGCGAATTGCAGCGACCTTGACAAACGTGGCTTCGACCGACTATCAGGCGGCGGTGGGGGATTCGGCCTTGTCAAAAGGGGACGTTTCGATCGGCTGACCGGCGGCGGAGGGTTCGGTCTCGTGAAACGTGGTTGGTTGAACAAAATGACGCTTTGCCGCTTTGATAAATATAAGACTTGCGTATATGGTATGTATTATACCTTGTGTGCTGTATCCTGCCTGACAGCGACAATGTGAAGCGCTTTCTATAACGACCTACAATTTTCTGTGTGAAATCTGACCAATCAGCGACCGAGAGTTGAGTGGAACAGAAAATGTTTTTGTCACATGTTAAAACATGGCTGCTGCAGTAAATGTTTTATTTCATTTCCATTTTCGATTTTCCAGTATGCCCTTAGTCATGTTGGAAAATGGAAATGGATCCGGTTTCCATGTTCAACCTATGTCGGCCCTAGCGATCATTTCCACAAATGTCAAAAACCCTTCCAAGACTCGACTCGAAAGTCCCCGCGGGCTCTATTTGAGTAAACATGTTTGAAACAAAAGCGCTGATTTTCCACCTTTTTCTGAGGAGAACACCGGGAAATTAACGTGGAAAAGCCGGTATGTATCAATTTTCAAATTTTATAAACAATTCAGGTCGTCTTGACCGCTTGATGGGCTCCGGCTTCGGTATGGCCAAAAGGGGTCTGGACCGAGTGAATGGTGTGGCATTCGGTTTGCGCAAACGAGGTCTCGATCGCGTCAATGGCGTCGCGTTTGGCATGGGAAAACGAGGCAGAGTCGACCGTATCACCGGAAATGGCTTCGGCGGATTCTAAGAGATCCACTGCTTTGGTCAAAGGACTGGATGATGTGTTATGATTCACTTGCAGAACGTGTCATAATGATCTTCGTTCTGTGACTTGTTTTCTTGAGTTTATATACTTTGCTCGTAAGAAAGGTATATTCTCTCATCTTTGTGATCTCAGAGTGCAGAGTATACAAATATTTGCTTGTTGTATTGCTATACATATTGTTATTTTGAGATTCATAGACATCTGGATCTCCAGGCACCGCATCTACTCAAATTTTATGACACAGGATACACAGATTTGTGGAGGAGTGACCAGCATCGAGATTTATGGGACACGACAATAAAACGCCTCGAGTTAATTCATACCTTGAGTGTTTGTAAAGGTTGAATATTCACGATTCTAACACAAGCTTAACTTCTTTTCCCTCCTTTGCAAGTCAGGAAAAACTACAATTGATTCAATGTCAAATTCAAAGTCAATGTCCTATCGTGTGCTCGTTTGCAATGTCCGTCCGAAAGAACGAAACAGACATTTTCATGGGCTCCAACAAATATGATAATGGTGACCTTTGAGTGCTGTCACCGTCATTTGCATCAGAACGTAGCAGTTTCTCCATAGCTGCCACCATGAAGCTACACAGGCAACCTGCACCCAGTGCGAGAAAGGCGCCCAAAACATGGCCAATATGAAGTCGTAGTTTTCGATGTGTTTGTCTGTTGCTGCACCGTTTCATGTCGTGCTCTGTCTTCCGCGCGTATCGTACCTCGATACCTCGCAGAACCATTTGTGCTCTTTGAATGGCTCGATTGAATTTGTGAATCAATTCATGTGATCGATTCTTTTTGAATACGTACGCCGACCAAGCAATATCGTCACTTTCAACTATCCTTATCGCTCGCAGATCACAATTGTTCGCAGTCAGTAAATTGGCGTGATTCTTGAAATCGATTGAAACATAGCGATCGCTGCGAATCAATTCCAATAGTCTAGATTCACTCATTGTTTGAGTTGGCGGGTGAGCGAACAACGTTTTACTCAAATATTGGGCAGATGTGTTGAGCAGTAGATATTCAATCGATTTTGTGCTTCGAACAATCAGCTGAATCGAACCGGTTTCAACGAGTGTGGCCAGCTCCTTTTCTGTCCTGAATCGGTAGTGTTCTGGTGGCAAAAGCAGCTGCGCGAGTAGGGAACTTGTGTAAAGTTGACAACTTAGTTTTAAAATTAAAAATCATTGAAACCTGAGACAGCCAAAATTCTAAATAATTATCCTAACCGGTAAAGTGAAAAAAGCACTGAAATCAGAATAGCCACCGAACTGGTCCCAAACTTCTGACTGAACATCGGCTGAATGTTGCAGTGATGCAAACAGGACTTTATCATTTTCATAATCGCGATCGCGAATGTCACAGACGCGAATGTGTAGACGTCGAAAATCTATAAAAAGCGAACGGTTGAATCGAACACATTCAGTCGCGTCTCTCTCACATCGATGGCGTAAAGGTCGTTGGGTTGGAAATCGGCCAACGGTATCGTGAAATCATACTGTTCGGAGCGAACAGGCGTGTAAGTAAACGGCAGTGCGCTTGTGTCAACCTGGAAAATGAACAGACAGGTTTCTTGGTAGCTCCGTTGGCAAAACTATGTATGTTACTGTTTCTTTATTTTACGTTCCCAAGATTATCCTAATTCACTTTCTTCTATTTCCATATGGGAATACTGATTAAACTATCAAGGGAAGAACTCGGAGCGAAGCCAAACAGATGTCCACGCAAAACTTTTCGCTGGTCGACTTTTACGGTTTTTCAGCTGACCAGCGATTTCGAAATGCGATACAATATTAAGTTTCGCATGATGAGTTTATGTGTAATCTGCTCCTTTGGACCGGGGTGAAATACTGACCATGGGATTAACTTCGAACCAGCATAAATTGTTCCGCAGAGCTAAAAAAATTACCGCGCAGTGATGACAATAAATAAACTCAACTGTGTGTGACATCAAAATCTGAGAAAGCTGAAGTTTCACGCATTACTCGTACTCACTTCTCCCGAGTCCATCATGTCAGCGAACACATCATACTGAGTGTGTGTCGCGTTTGACCTCAATTCAACATCAAGCAATTGCCACGGTTCACCAACTGTGTCCATGAGGATACCCATTTGCTCCAGTTCCACATCTGGATACGGACATCGAAGCGTTCGACGTAATTTGTCTTTGAGTAGATGTGCGCATGGCACTAGACTTCTCGACACCGCTAGTCGGATGGACATTCTTGTGAGCAACAATCTATGTATGTATTTGCTCTTTATAGTGACATCATCTTGTTGTGCGGACTCACTATTTTTGGAGTATTATTAGAATTAAAACCACCACCACCGCTCCTATGACCTTAACGCGGCAGACGGTGAGCAAAATATTATTAAACATATTCCCTAAAATGCCAAGGATTGTATCTATAATACCACGAAGCCAAGCAGAAGAACACAGAAAAGCGAACGGAAATGAAAATGTTGCCGGCTCATAAACAATGTTTGTCATGGACAGCACAAAAATGAGGTGAGGCATGCAGTCGCAAGTTTGAGACCGGGATCAAATTGCACTGATTGTTTGTTTTCGCGATTAGATTGGAGCCACAGTGTTCCTCCGATAATGGACTTCCGGAGCCTGATTCATTTCGGCACAAAAATGCCATACGCACCCAGTAAACGTGGAGAACGCATGAAAAACGTACATACATTTTCGTACTGCCCAACCAAGTGTGCATTTATGCTGTTCCATGTTTTTATGTACCTATTGTCCAGTATGTATATGTATATTTCGGGAAGGGGCGTCGACCGAACAGCATGCACGGAGTCAGCTGCGGCTGACATCAATAGCCATCGGTGGTATTGACTTTGTCCAAATGTTAGTTTATGGACATCCTATCATGTTCAGAATTTCACATGGGGTAACAAAAATAGCAAATTAATTAAAAGCGGCAAAAAATGCGTTTGAATAAGGTCACAATCTTGCCACTGCAAAGTGCGTTCAGTCTTGAATTTGACGGTGGTTAGCAGAGGAAACAACGCACTCGGGGCGGCTGTTCCAAATGCCCAACACTCGGTGACCCCAGTAACCAGCCATTATCGGACCTGGACCTCGGATCCTGTTTAGGAGAAGGTGGTGGCCATAAACAGGCCTGGTGGTTTCATTTCGAACAAAGAACACGTACTTGTTTGACTCGATTGCCTTGCATGAGGCGAAATCCTGCTGGGGTGACCAAATGGCCGCAGAGAATTCCAATAAGGGCCTAACGTAGGCTAGGCATAGTTTCTTTTGAAAGTCGACATGGCGAGCATAAAAGTTTCGCGTGATTACTCTGGGTCTGGACATGTTACTGGCATCACCGACTATTTTTAATGTGGGAGGAGAAACCGAAATTCCCGTTGTCTATCAAGACTCCGTTACCACAATTGAGCTCCGCATGCGACTGTCATTATTTAAAAAATGGGTCAAAACTTCTTCGTGCTCGGCTTGACTATGTGATACAGCTGGGCCAAATACAAAGCCTGCCACTCACCACACACAACGGGGAATGTTGTGGCGGAATCTCGTATTATATAAAAAATACGTGTGACCAGGAATAAAAACGTTCGTGAATCGCATAGGGTGGAGTTTTCGAACCGGTGTAAAGGTCAGTTGGGCGTAAAGGTTGGCGTAAAGTTCGGTCGAAAGCTCGGTGTAAACGTGAAACATTGCCTGTTATTAACGTGGAATGTTTCAAGTTTACACCGAGGTCTATCACACTGAGCTATCGACCGAGCTTTCCACCGACCTTTACACCCAACTGACCTTTACACCGTTTCGAAAATATCACCCTACCGGGAAGACTCCTCAAAATACGGACAGACCAGATTTGGGCGCCAGGTGAACTGATCACAATGAGACGAAAAACAACGGTGCGGCGCGATGCGCGCTTGGCGGTTCAAGTTTTGGCTCACTGTCTCCATTGGGCTCATGCCAGCTCAGGCTCGGCATGGCGATGCTCCAAAATGGTGCTCCGCCGCCACTCTCCTCCCATGCCGAGTTCACGGATATTTTCTTTATTTTATTTTTCATATTCTTCATTCATGGTGCATTATTGCATCATCGCTCTACTCTTTTAAATGCAAATGGTACCCTACCCGCCCCGGCCTGGTACGCTACCCCCTACCCGCCCCGCTCTGGTACCCTACCCCCCTACCCGCCCCGCCCTGGTACCCTACCCGCCCCGATTTTTACCCCCAAAATGCCCATTTTTCGGTCAAAAATGCCCAAATTTCGACCGAAAACCCTAAAAAGTGCAAAAAATCTCGCGCTGCGCGCGATATATGCACTTTTTAGTACATAAAAACAGGCACCCGAAAAAACTTGTGTTGTACCCTACCCGCCCCGAAAAATCTTCCCCCCTCCCCCCAAACCGGATTTCCCCTCCCCCCAAAATTCCAGGTACACTACCCCCCTACCAGAGGTCGCAATCGGGCCGGGTTTGGCCGGCCCGGCCCGGCCCGAGCCCCCAAATCTCCGGCCCGGCCCGGCCCGACGGGGTGGTCCCCCCCCCCCCCCCCCCCAGCCACAGCACTGGCCCGACCCGTACCCAGTGTAGTGGCAGGCAAATGGTTGCAATGCAAGGTACCCTTGGGGGGGATGGATCCAGATGGTTGCAAGGTACCCCCCTACCCAGCCTCCGGAAAGTTGCAAGGTACCCCTGAGGTCCGAAAAAAGGGTGTTTTTTGCATGCATTATACTGCAAATTTGGGCGAAAAATTGGTACTTTTTTGCGTTTTGGCCGAAAATTTGCCTAAAATACCTATTATATGGAGGTTTGCGCGCGGAGCGCGCGATTTTTGGGGTTTTGAGGTCGAAAAACACCCATTTTTGCCTATAAAAACCATAAATTGATGGTTGCAGCAAGGTACCCTCCGGCAGTGTAGTGGCAGGCAAATGGTTGCAAGGTACCCTTGTGGGGGGGATGGATCCAGATGGTTGCAACTGCAAGGTACCCCCCTACCCAGCCTTCGGAAGGTTGCAAGGTACCCCTGAGGTCCGAAAAAAGGGTGTTTTTTGCATGCATTATACTGCAAATTTGGCCGAAAAATAGGTACTTTTTTGCATTTTGGCCGAAAATTTGCCCAAAATACCTATTATATGGAGGTTTGCGCGCGGAGCGCGCGAATTTTGGGGTTTTGAGGTCGAAAAACACCCATTTTTGCCTATAAAAACCATAAATTGACGGTTGCAAGGTACCCTCCGGGGTGGTTGCAAGGTACCTACCCTCCCCCCCATCCCCCCCCCCAAGGGGTGGTTGCAAGGTACCTACTCCTTAGGGGGGGAATCCCCCCCATCCCCCCCCCAGCCACTACACTGCCCGTACCCCCAAATCTCCGGCCCGGCCCGGCCCGAACCCCCAAATCTCCGGCCCGGCCCGGCCCGGCCCGAATTTTTGGCTCAGATTTTAACCCAATTTTTGTCATAATTTTTGCGATTTTTGAGCCTATTTTTTTGGTTGAAAATTCATTGTTTTCCATGAAAAGTCGTCAGATAGACAATACCAATGGTGCAGCAGGGGGTGGGGTCCCCCTAGGTACAGTAGGTTAGGTAGATTGACGCTCCATCGTGGTACATACAGTAGGTAGGTCGCCGCCCGGCGGCTGGTACAGTAAGTTGCTATTTTTGGCTCGAAATGGTATAAAATCGGTATTTTTTACTCCAAACAGGCGAAAAATCGAGCGTTTTAGAGTACATTTTCATCAACATTTAGACTTAAAAATTTTTGTTCGCCTCCCCCCTGGCTCCGCCGATACAGTAGGTAGCAACGGTGTGGCTGGGCGGGGGGGGGGGTGGGGGCCCCCCAGGTACAGTAGGTAGGTAGATTGACGACGCGCCATCCTGGTACAGTAGGTAGGTAGGTCGCCGCCCCCCGGCTGGTGCAGTAGGTTGCTATTTTTTGCTCAAAATGGTATATAATCGATATTTTTCACTCCAAACAGGCGAAAAATCGCGCGATGCGCACGAAATTAGCGTTTTAGAGCACATTTTCATCAAAATTTAGACATCAAAAATTTTGTTCCCCCCTAGCTCGGCCGGTACAGTAGGTAGGTTGATTGCAGGCCTTTCTGGTGGTACAGTAGGTTGATTGCACGCCTGGGTAGCGATACCACTGGTAGGTAGGTTGTCGCCCCACATTTTTAGTGGTACAGTAGGTTGCCGCCCCGCCTGGGTAGCTACACCACTGGACAATACTGATCACTTACTTGCCGAATCCGTCAGAAATTTTAGTATTTTTGACAAAAAATCCCTACTTTTTTCAGTAAAATAAGTCACTTCAGAAGCTTCGGGCCGGGGTGCCCGGCCCGGCCCGGCCCGACCCTCCAAATCTCCGGCCCGGCCCGGCCCGAGCCAAACGCCCAAAATCGCGGCCCGGCCCGGCCCGGCCCGAGGTCGGGCCGGCCCGATTGCGACCTCTGCCCCCTACCCGCCCCGATTTTTTCCACCTATGTACCCTACCCGCCCCGCAAAAGTAGCCACAGCACTGAGTAGCAGTGTGGTTCCTGGGGGGGAGCAGTGTAGTACTTGGTCAGGGTGTTGACGATAGATAGATTGGGTGGGACCCAAAATGTGTTGACGATAGATAGATGACCCAAGTCCGAAATCTGGGGGGGGGTCGACCCAAACTTGTTGACGATAGATAGATGGTGGGGGGGTCGCCAAAAATCAAGGTATAGTATAGTGTACTAGTAGGTAATAATGTGTACCGTAAAAACCTAAATACAAGGGGGGCTCTATTAATTCACTGACCCCATTTTCAAAAAATTATTTTCGTTTCTCAGCGAGAGCGTTCCAAATCCGGTGTTATTTTCGATCGATATTCCGAGGGGGGCTCTATTCCGGGGGGCTCTATTTAGGTTTTTACGGTAAAAGGAGTGTATAGCAGTGTTTTATTTAGCAATTTTTATAATGATAGAGTAGTCTAAAGCTGCATATATAGTTTCGGACCCTTTCACGAGACTATATATGTCACAATGCATCCGGGTCCTCATCAGTCATGAGATGCATTGCGCCCTCCCTATTCTAGTAGAAGCGTGAAATTTGAAAAGAAAAAAATTTTTTGGAAAAGGAAAGAGGAAAAGGAAGGAAAAGACAGAAAGACCGGGTGTCGGCGTTTGTTGTTGGTTGACATCAACGTCACAACACAGGGTATGGTCGAACTACACGTCAAAGACAAAAGAATTTCCTATGGATATTTGTGTAATTTTGCTCCCGTTATATGTGCGCTGTAAATAGCTTGTCTATTTATTGCGTAAGAACATTGGATAATCCTAGTTGTGTAAATATTAATGAAAATGTACTTAGATGGGGACCCCCTTAGATGTACTAAATCCGCGCGATTTTTTGCCTATTTGGGACAAAAAAAACACCGATTTTGAGCCATTTTGAGGCAAAAATACCCATTTTGGGGTCGAAATGTGTTGACGATAGATAGATTGTTCCCAGAATTTGTTGACGATAGATAGATTTGCCCGTAAGTGTTGACGATAGATAGATGAAATCAAAAAGTGTTGACGATAGATAGATGAATTTGGGGGGACCCCCACCCCCAAGTACTACCCTGAGGGGGAGGGGGTCCCCCCTTGGGTACGCTATCTCCCCCTCGGGTGGTACACTATCCCCCTATCTCCCCCCCGGGTACACTATCTCCCCCAAGTTTTGCCTAAAATGGCTATGTTTAGGCCTAAAATGTGTGATTTTCAGGTCAATGTTCTCAAAAGTCGCCGAAATACCCTTTTTATGAAGAATTTTTTCCAAAAAGGGGCAAAAATAGGTGACTTTTTCCTGAATTTGGGTCTTCCCCCCTTCAGCCCCCATGGGGTACACTATCTCCCCCTCCGAAAAAAAACGAGGGGTCCGCTATCTCCCCCTCCGGACCAGGAACTACACTGGGGGGCAGTGTAGTTCCTGGTCCGGCGTTAGTGCACCTCCCTACTTTTTCGGAGAGGAAATCAGTGTACCTCCCGGGGGGAAGGGGGCGAAGACCCAAAATCAGGAAAAAGTAACTTTTTGAGGTAGAAAATTTGACCGATTTTTGCCCCTTTTTGGGAAAAATTCTTCATAAAAAGGGTATTTTGGCGACTATAGAACATTGACTTGAAAATCACACATTTTAGGCCTAAAATGCCCATTTTAGGCCTAAAAATGGCCATACTGGGAACTACACTGCCCCCCAGCCACAGCACTGGCCACAACACTGCCCCGGAATAGAGCCCCGGGGTCAGTGAATTAAGGGAGAGCCCCCAAACTGAAATCCCAATACTATGGAGGATTTCATTGCCTACATACAGGGCCCGGTCCACAGAAGCAGATTACCTTAACCTTAATACCAACACTAAAACGCAAGGATTTTCTCCTTTGTGTTTATTTTTATGTTAACGTTTGTGTTAGTGTTAGTGTCAACGTTAGTGCAAGTGTAAGTGTCAATGTTAGTGTTAACGCTTCTGTGGACCGGACCCAGTAGTGTATCAAAAAATAATGAACAACTGAACTGAGAACTGGAATCATGGAGAGTTCGCCCAGACATTATTTTGTGCAAGGATAGGGCTTATGACGTGGGCGTGTCTACTCAGTGCTCTTTACAGCTAAGCTAATTGTTCACTTCGTCGGTCCCCATAAGCGACTATAATGGTGCTTTCGTGTCGTTTTTACGCCGAGAAATATCCCGAGATCGAAGACACAGTGATGGTGAACGTTCGTTCGATCCAGGAAATGGGCGCTTACGTCAGCCTTCTCGAGTACAACAACATAGGTTGGTGGTCTCCCTCCTCTATAATTGCGAAAAAACCTGTTCTTTGCATTTTGTGAGAAAACCGAAAAATTTCCACATGATCTTACGGAACGTAAGGACTCTACAGAACTGTCGTGAAAACTCGTCCTATTGTTTTCGGTTTTTGGGGCACTGAAAACGAATATGTGATCCACTTAACCCACATTTTGGCCGGAACGCCTAACATGCCTCAGTGCCAAAAGGCATCGTCAAGTCAAGCTCAAGCACCTGCACGTTGGAATGTGTCCATTGAGTTGCGGGCTTGATTTCAGGCTGCACTGGTCCTATCAATTCCCTGAGTGCACCTCTAAGTCCAAGCCTAACAACAAGCGTAGGCTGTACTGGTGTAAAGTACCGTTCTTTATTTTTCGTTGAAAATCCCGTTTTTCAAAGCAAACGTTTTTTCAAATACTTTACCAGTACTTAAGATAGTCCACTGAAAAAAGTCAGATGTTTGGGGTCCGTCCGCAGCTATAGTCTCCTCTCCTAGGTCACTCGCTCGGTCAACTTAACCATTTGTGGATGTTTACAAAACACTTTCAGAGGGCATGATTCTGCTGAGCGAATTGTCGCGGCGTCGTATCCGATCAGTCAACAAATTGGTTCGCGTGGGACGCAACGAATGTGTGGTGGTGATTCGTGTAGACAAAGAGAAAGGCTTGTACTTTCCCAGTTAACTTTTGATTGTTTATTGAATCAACAAAAGAATTTCAGGCTATATCGATTTATCGAAACGTCGCGTCACCACAAAGGATCTGCTTCAGTGCGAAGATCGATTTGCCAAGGCCAAGGCCGTCAACAGTATTTTGCGTCATGTTGCCGATAATTTAGGTCGGTCAGACCAGAGTCAGCCCTGTCTTACTCTTTTCAATAAGTTTTCACATCCTGTTTAAATTTTATGAGAGCGTGCACACAATTTTTATTTTAATTTAGGGTTTGATTCTGACGAACAATTGGAAGACCTATATGAGAAAACTGCCTGGATGTTCGATAGAAAGCAGAAACGAAAGGCCGCCTGCTACGACATGTTCAAGAAAGCCATATCGTTAGTTTTTGTAACATTAATTAATCGTGTTCTACACATGGTTTTTCTGAAATGCGAAATGTGGTTTTTTAGTGACCCATCGGTTCTCAAAGAATGTGATATTACGGACGAAATCCGTGATGTATTATTGGAAGACATTCGAAAACGTCTAACGCCACAGGCGGTCAAAATTCGAGCTGGTAAGTTCTATTGAGCACTTGAAAATTTCCGGACTTAATGCTTCAATTTTGCAGACATCCAAGTCAGTTGTTTCACATACGAAGGCGTTGAGGCCGTCAAATCATCACTGAAGAAAGGATTTGAATGTTCCACAGAAGAAATGCCGATCAAAGTACGTATCAGATGTTACTAATGTTGCTTGATGGCCGGTATCAAACTTGGCTGACCGGATCGGATCTGCCTTGACTACGTGACTGTTGAACCTGAAGTTGAGTTTGCCTTTGCCTTTCCCAGCGAGCAGCGTGAAAGTTGTTCGGCGGAAATTAGTGTGGCATCAATAGTTAAATTCAGGAGTATCGTCACCATACGCGAATGGGCACGTTGAGAGACGGAAGCAAAAAAAATAAACAAAAACTACCATTTTGCCCAGATCAATCTGATCGCCCCGCCCGACTACGTTGTGACGACGAACACGTTCGAACGGGCAGAGGGTCTAGCTGCGGTCAGTGCCGCTGTGGAAAAGATCAAAGACGCCATTGAGACGGCCGGCGGCGAGTTCAAAACCATACAAGCTGTTAGTATTGTGCGTCTTAGCTGCTTCGGCCGTCGAGTTTGCTAAAAATATATTTGAATTCATGTCGGTGGCACTAGCGGAACTATGTGGGCACAGGGGCCTTGCCCCCTTGGTCAAAGTGGCCCCTGAATCGTGGAAGAGAAGAGAAGAGGGAAAGAACCCCTATAGCTCAGCATTTTCACTCCAATACGCTTCAAAGATTCAAAAATGGGGTTCTTCGCGCGTCAGATACACCGATTTCCACGAAATTGGGCTATCGCGCGTGAACCGTGAAAAATGCAAATTTTTCGCGCGCTCATGCTCATTTTGTATGGCGTTTGGCCTAAAATTATACAATTTGTTGTTCATTCCCAAACATTTATAAAATGTCAAAAATTTAAAGATTGCAAATGTTTGACAGGCGCGCGTGGTGACCGACCAAGAGCACGAAGACTCTATTAGGAAGCGATTGGAAGAAATGGGATTAGATGATGAGGAGGAGGAGGAGAATGAGGAGGGAATGACTGCACCCAAGGGATTGGATGAACAGGCACGTTCCTGGCTGGTTTTCTCTTGTTTCATTCAGTGAGGTTTGCATCAATTTTTTTGGCTAACAAGGAACACAGTTCTCTAATGCTTGTCCGCACAAAATGGTCATGTTGATTACTGCTGGCTGCCTGAGAGCGAAGTTCATGATTTACGCTGACAACTTAGGTTGCTTTTAAAATATTTTTCACGGCTCGCATAAGAGCAGCTAAACGATAAAAAATAATTTTTGTTCGTTCTGAACTGGAACGAACGAAAACCTTCATCTGTACAAAGTTAATGAAGAGAATTAAAGAAGCTGTTATTTTTGCACCGCTGTTTTTATTATCTGTTCAGGCCGATGCGCAACAAGTGACCGCAAATGGAAAGGAAGAAGAATCTGATGAAGATTAAATTCCGCTCATTGTTACTGTTGGCTTGTATTCATCCTTATTATTATTCAGTTATTGTTTGGTTTCTGTTTTCGTGAAATTACAATTTGGATAGGTCAAAGGTTTTTGACGTGCGGTCCCATGAACTACTGCACTTTCTACTGTTGCGACGTCCGCCGACATGTTCTATCGGTCCGGTCAGGTGAACAAGAAATGAATACGCGGTGATATGATAAGAAAGAACGTCGAGTTTTTTTGCAACATAGTCTGTTTTATCAATTTCCACAACACGATACATAAAGAACCAGAATACATTATTGTTCATATTCAATCAATCACCGCAGGAGAGAACAATTGAAAATCCAAAAAAACGGACACGAAGAGTACGCATAAAGTTGACCAAAATCGAAGCGCAGCCCAACTCAGTTCATCGATGCAGTAGTAGTTGGGGGGGGGGACCGCGTCCGGACCAACCAAAAAGTTGATTCTAGTGCAAAATGGCCATGTTGTGTTTCAAAATGGACAATGACCCGCATTTTCGGCATAATTTTCGGCCATTTTTATACCCCGAGTTTTGACCTCGACCAAAACCCCCAAATCAGCATAACCGAGCTGGGCCCCTCTAGCTATCTGCATCTACCATCCGGACCAGCTGCATTACTGAACATAAGTGCTGTGGATTTGACGTTGGCGACCACAAAAATGGTATGTATAGAAAACTGAGCGAATTCATTTTTAAGAAGAAAGACGGCTCAATAATATTCACTGTATGCAGTGCAAAGGGCTAAATCACGATTATACAAAAATGAAGCAAAGGATACAGCACAAGAGGCTCAGCTCGAAAAAACAATTATGATATACTAGTGAACAATTTCGATCACGAAAACAAGAAGAGTTGCTTAAAGCGGGAAACCGTATATCTCATGCTTGCTTTTTTACCACGCAGTTAGACTGTTTATGTCCAACGGTCACAAAAACAACGATCAAACTTGATAAACCACGTTAAAACTGTAAGAATTTATCTTTGAAAAGTTGCTTTCAGGAACAAACGCGAGCTTGTGCCGACTTACGCTCACCCTTTTGATCATGAAAGGCAGTGAGACTGAGACAAGAACCAGCTCGCTGACAGATGAAACCTTTGTGAAACATTTCACACGTGGCTGTTGGTTGACGAGCTGGTTGGATTCCGTACTAAATGTTCTGCCGTTGCCTGATCAAAAGGGGGAGCGTAAGTCGGCACAAGCTCGAGTTTGTTCCCGAAAGCAAATTTTTAAAAATTAATTCTAACAATTTAAACGCATTTCATTTTGTTTGAACGATGTTTTTGTGATCACTCATCGTATATAGTCACATTTTATTGTGAAAGGCCGGATTCTGAGCGCATGCGATATCCGGTTGCCCGGTTTAAGAAAATTATACTCTGACGATACTTTTCGAAGGCGTTGCCTGTTCCGAACTGCATTATGAGTGTCTTAGCTATAGCGGTCACGTGAATGCCAGCCACTCAACACGCACTGACATAATATTTTGACCAGCGAAATGGACTAAACTCAGCTGGCCCCGCGAGCTCGGATCAGGCATCGCGTTTGAAAAGCTTCTCCTAAAAGTATTGTCAGGGCATGCATACGTACATGCTTAAATTGGAAATCAGTGATATCAATCCCCAAGGCACGTGTCACTGACGTGTGTTGTGTTCACTCAGATCAATCGACAGAATCTGGCACTGACATCCGCATTATGACAGATCTGAAATGGGTATTTCAAATGTCAAATTTTATAAATAGCAACTTTTATGATGAGATCAGTGATGTGGTTGGGGGGATCGGTATGGGGGTATTACCCGACAACTGCTAGGTAGTGTTCTTGCTCCGAAACCCATACCCCCAAACTGGCTAGCTAGCTTTCTTGCTCCGGTCACCAAGTAAAAAAGTGTTGATTTTAGTGCCAAAATGACCATTTTATGGGCCAAAATGGTCAAATTTGTTCAAATTTTCTCACACGTGCACAAAAATACGCATTTTTAAGCTTATTTTAGCATAATTTCGACCAATTTTTATACCACTGTTTTGACTTCTGGAGCAATACCCCCCAAATCGGGGTACCCGGCTAGCTAGCTAGCTTTCTTGCGCCGGTCCCCTCCAGCTAGCTAGCTTAATTGCTAGGACCAACTACATCACTGGATGAGATGAAAGTAAACTAACAAGAGAGGTTGTCATCGCTGCTGTGCATTCGTCGCACCTGATCTTGTGTGAATTTACAGAACGTTTCGTATTGTTCTGAAAAACATCATTTTTTTCATTTTGAAAGATATTGAGTGGTATATCAAACTTAGTGATCAGACCGGATTAGGCCGATCCTGCCTTGGTCATGTGACTTTTTTCAATAATGATAACGAGAAATATGGTGAGGCCACAAGACCAGCGTAAAAGATGTTCCCCAACCCAAAATGAATAATTTTTAAGCTGGACAAAATTAATGGCTTCAGTCAATTTCTTTGAATCAGATCCGATCCCCAAGTTATATATCGCTGATTGTATTACACTGTAATAAATCGTAGTATTGACAAACCAGAGAGTTTATGGTGCAGCGCGTTTTCGAACTCCGCCCGCAGCTGCGACTCTTGATCTTTGAGCAGCCGTTCGCAAATCATTTTCACCTGAACGAACAAGGTGATAAAGATCCACAGCCAGTGTGCCTTAGCGCATAAACATAGCGTCTGCATAAAAACACGCGGCAGAATCTGAGCCGGGCAACTGCATCCAAAAGGTTGCGTCATACAAGACCTCGATCAAGATTATGAGCTGAATTCCACCTTTGTCGTGCGCGTCGTCCTATGATGTCTGTCACGGCACAAGAACGATGAAA
>JASAMV010003004.1:0-37851 GCA_030248065.1 Rhynchonema sp. JSB1_4
ATTGACCCTCATTAATTGAAGCCCACCCAAATGGCTTGAAAGAAAATCAAAAAAGTACCCCCCATTAATTGACCCCCCCCCCCCCGCCCCCCCCATTAAATAGAACCCCACCCCCAGCCAGCCCCAACCATCACCGTACCACTGTGATTAATTAGTGGTATGGTAAGGCCGTGTTGTTGTGTCAAACGTTGTTTAAGCTTGCGTTTTCAGCAGAATACGGCTTTTTAAAGCAGAATTAACGCTTGTTAAAGGAAGAAAATACCCTAAACAGGCCATTTTTAGGGGCATTATTTATTAAAAGTGATTTTTTTGGTCGGGGGAAGGCCAAATGAAAAACATTACCCCCAACAATTGACCCCCATAATTTGAATCCCCCAAAATGACCCCAGTGAAAAAATAGACCCCCCGGGTTCTGTTTCCGACAATACGGTATTCTGCAGAAAATTTTCGAATTTTTTTAGCTTTTTGGACTTTTTCAGTTTTCGGCCCTTGAAAATTGGCTGACCGGGCCAGGCAGGGCCGACCTCAAGCCAAAACAGGCCGGGCCGGGCCGTCCTGCAGCCCTCCACCGGGCCGGGCCGGACTTTTCGCCGACCGGGCCCGGCTGCGGGTGCGGGCCGACTTGACCCGGCCCATTTCCGATCTGTGGTTTGTTTCGATTAGGAGATAAAAATCTTTGGAAGATCATCCAGGCGTCTTTTTCGATTAGGAGATAAAAATCTTTGGAAAATCATCCAGGAACCCTTGATCATCAGGTTTAACCGTTACACGCAGCTGGCTTATACTTGCGTATTTTTCCGAAATATATTTTTGGAAAAAAAACCGTTTTTTTTCCGAAAAAAGAACTGTTTTTTTTCCAAATATTTTTCCAGATCTAAACAGATAATTCACTGGTCCAAAAAGGCCTTTTTTGGAGAAAATTTTGTCGGGAAATGGCCAGAAACAGGCTAAACATCCACTTGGAGATAAAAAAGTGCTCATCATGAACTGTTTAGCACCGCATGACCTTGGTTTTGACAACCTTCGTTCGCAACCTTTGAAAATATTTCGGAAATTTTTGGAAAAAACACCGTTTTTTTTTCCAAAAGTTGCCACATGGAAAAATTTCCGGAAAAATAAAAATGTATTTTTCCGGGCCTCGAAAAAAAAACGGTTTTTTTTCGGTTTTTTTTTCCGGAAAAAAACGGTTTTTTTTCCGGCCCGCAAGTATAAGCTGGCTGTGTGCAGGGTAGTACTTGGGGGGTGGGGGGGTCCCCCCAAATTCATCTATCTATCGTCAACACTTTCTGATTTCATCTATCGTACCGTCAACACTTGTGGATAATTTTATCTATCGTCAACAAATTCTGGTAACAATCTATCTATCGTCAACACATTTCGAACCCCAAAATGGGTATTTTTGCCTCAAATTGGCTGCAAAATCTGTATCTCTTTTGTCTAAATAGGCAAAAAATCGGCGCGCTACGCGCGGATTTAGTACATCTAAGTACATTTTCATTAATATTTACACATTATTACCAACTTAGTACACTATACTATACCTTGATTTTTGGCGACCCCCCCCCCACCATCTATCTATCGTTACAATAGTTTGGGGTCGACCCCCCACAGATTTCGGACCTGGGTCATCTATCTATCTGAACTAGACATCACTCTGCGAAACAGCCCATGCTTCGCACACAGTGACAACAAAGACTTCCAGTAGGCTGACGTTTCACGGATTGACGGATTTGCACGAATTCCCGATGAAGTCAAATCAAAAACGCTCTCTGATGCCGGTGTCATGCCGGATATATTATTTCAGGCTCGTGCGTGCTGCAATACATTTTGTTCACTGATCACGCTGCACACGATTATGTCAAGCCAGTCCAGGATGAGGGCTGGTTCTGGTTTGAACCGAGGACCTAACACTTTCTGAACGGAGAACCTGGGAGGCACCGTGCACGTTCGATCGTATTTCTGATTTCATCTGTGTGATTCAACGAACTAATACTTCACTGTGTTTAACGTAATGAAGCTAAACTACGCAAGCGGTCGGTATCTGTATCATCATGACGAATCTAGCAATCTCCTTTGGTTACTTACAATATACCGGTTATGTTTCTATGAGCGAGAAAATGGCTTTACGCATTTCCCAAAGACGTTTCAAACAAAGATTATTCCACAAAGTTAGTCAATCCGTCGATTGATGGAGCCACAGAGACAGGCCAGCCCGGTGTTCTGCAGACACAAAATTTTTTTCCACGTTCTTCTTTTATTAAAAAATAGTTTTTAGTTTTCCAACTTCAAGTCATAGAATTCGTGTATATTTACCGAAACGTATAGACACTATTGAGGAATCATAATGCGTCTAAATATTAAAATTACCGCAATTGATCTATGAGCAACCAATGTATTTATTGCAAGAAATGCACTCCACGCCACACGGGGCGATTTTTTGGGTTTTTGGGGGATAACTGATCAAAATTTGGGTGTTTTTGGAGCCGAAAAGTTGAAAACAACGTTTTCCAGTATCGAAGAAAAAATGAAACGAAAATACCTGCATAGACAGAAACTTGAACAACAACTTCACCAAAGGGGTTGCAATTGAGCACAAGTGACAATAACGTGGTTATAACCTACTGTCGGGCGAAAATTTTTCAAATTCAAATTCAAATTTTATCTGCACGCTTCCGCAAAGACCTTTACACAAGATCCGGCAAACACCTAAAAAAGAAACATATCAGTAAATAGCACACAAAATTATGCTCACTTATGAACAAACGACAAAACGTACCGGAGAGATTCAAAACCAGCAGACAACACTGCAAGAACAGACAAAAAACGATGGCGAACTCTAGATGTCACGTCAACGATATTGATGATGACCAGAAAGAAGCAACCCAGTGACTGAGGAGATCAACGACGGCTCAGAATTGTGACGACATGTGGCAAGAAACTACGTCTCGATCACGTGAGTTTAGTTTAGATTTAATGGTCACAGTGGAGGCGACGGAAACAACACTTTTTGGGAGCCTGTTCCTGAGGTCCACGACTCGACAAGCCCAGTACCCGGACAGGTCCGGACCCGCCCCGTGGACCCGACACAAACTGTTGGGGTGCCCTCGGGTTGGGCCGCCAGCGTTAGGATTTCTTGGTAAGCCCAGGTATGTGATCGCGAATAACATTGTACACAGTCAAGATCGTCCATGATCCGGTGATGAGTTATCGGGTATAAATTTAGGGTATGCAAACGCTGTTGGTTAAGACAGTGTCTGCATGCCTCGTAAATAGTAGGTGAACCGACGTCGAATTTTTCAACGTTTTTAGCTAACTTCGACATTTTGAGGGTCCAAATTGACACCAACAGTGGGCGAACATAAGCCAAGTATAGTTTTCTGAGGAAATCGAGATTTCGACTGTGGAAGTTTCGGCGGATGGTCTTCTCCATTCTGCTGGCGTCAGCCACAATTTTGCCAATATGTGATTCAAATTTCAAGTTTTGTTGGTCTATTAGGACACCCAAGTCCCGGACATGGGGTGGTGAAATAATTTGCTCATTCCCACAGAAATAGACAGGGGAAAATTGAGTAGATTTCGTGCATTCTGGGAACAAAAAAGTCCAAAATATCCCACGCTTGATTTTTGTTAAATAAAGGTGCTGTAAAAGAATAAGCAAGCACTTTTTTGCAAAAAAAACTGTTTATTTTGTTTCTCTTTTTTTGTAACGCTGTGCACAGCACAACAGAAACTAAGTCGAGGGTTTTTTAAATTGCGCCAGGACTGTTGAAATAGCGGGAGCCGGACTTCGACCAGGGAGTAAGCGTTTCATTCATTCTTCATTCATTCATTGAGCGCGGCAGTTTTCCGGACGAGCGACTAGTTATACGGAAAATCCACCCGAATTCAAATTGCCGCCAAAACCAATGCCAGAGAATAAAGGGAGTTTCACCTGGAATGTCACAGCTCAGGTCACCATATGTTGCTCAACTTGCACGAGTTTGACCCGGTGGTCGCCGCGACAGCTGCTTTGAGTGAAAACTGCAAATCCTGTGTAGCGTGTAATCATTGACGAGCGACTAATTATACGGAAATCCACCCGACCGAGCACGCGTCCACGAGAGATACAGCCGTTTTTCGTCGTGGCTGTGTGTTTTATTTGATTCTCAGGCTGGTGCCTAAGCTCAAGCCTAACCGCAAGCCTAAGCCTGAGGTAGAAGCCTAAAGCTTGAGTATGGGACTATGCTTAAGCACACACAAAACGGGTGGATTTCCGCATAATTAGTCAATCTTAAACAACGACACTGTAGTTCTATAGTTCAGTTGGTCCAAATTTGATCCACCATGGTGTTTGTTCAAGATTATGGTGGACGACTCAGAATGGGATTCGGCATGTTAGCCCTGATCAATGCACCAATGGGCAGTGCAGTATATTCTCCTTTTGCTTCGTAGCGATACTTAGTGGTCAATCATCATAGCCCGAACAGTTTGTGAGACTGTATGCAAAGCAAGATACGAAAATATCAAGATCACAGAGGACAGAGATAATGTTAAATTTACTCCTCCAGTATTTTTATTGCTGCAAGCAGAAGGCACAAGCACAATACCGCCTTGGTAAAATATTAAGGCACGAGCACAATGAACCAATTAAAATCTCTTTTGTTTAGGCTTTAGGCTTCTACCTCAGGCTTAGGCTTGCGGTTAGGCTTGAGCTTAGGCACCAGCCTGAATCAAACAAAACACACAGCCACGACGAAAAACGGCTGTATCTCTCGTGGACGCGTGCTCGGTCGGGTGGATTTCCGTATAATTAGTCGCTCGTCAATGATTACACACTACACTGGATTTGCAGTTTTCACTCAAAGCAGCTGTCGCGGCGACCACCGGGTCAAACTCGTGCAAGTTGAGCAACATATGGTGACCTGAGCTGTGACATTCCAGGTGAAACTCCCTTTATTCTCTGGCATTGGTTTTGGCGGCAATTTGAATTCGGGTGGATTTTCCGTATAACTAGTCGCTCGTGTTTTCCGGTTGCTTTGCCTCGTGGCTAATAAAATTGTGCTCGTTTTGCTCGGTGATCATGTCACAAAATGATGATCTGCCGACGGACTTCGATGTCGTTGTGTTGGGCACAGGTTGGTGTGCGTGTGAGTTCGTGGGCCATGCATTTTGGAAAAAGCCGGTCCAGACTCAGAGGAAAAAACATGACCCGAGGGGGCGAGGCCGAGATGAAAAATTATTTTTTTAAATTGCGCAGAAAGTCGAAAAATTTGTCAGATGAAAAGGAGTATTAAAACTGCTAACAGACTGCTTACCGTAAAAACCTAAATAGAAGGGGGCTCTATTAATTCACTGACCCGATTTTGGGGGGCTCTATTACGGGGGGCTCTATTCCGGGGGGACCTCTATAAATTCACTGACCCGAACCTGAAAAATTGTTCCCAGAAATACCCCCAAAAACCCCTAAAAATGGGTTTGAAGGGATGTTTTTCGCTTGTAATCGCATTTATTCGTGTCTATTCGTCAATTAGCGGCATATTATGTGCTCTGAGTCTGAACGAACAACAAACGTGCATAAATGTACCTGTGCACCACTATCAAGCCTTAATACACAACTGTATAGGGGATGTTACTCAGGGGGGCTCTATTAATTCACTGACCCCTTTTTGGGGGGCTGTATTATGGGGGACTCTATTCCGGGGGGGCTGTATTTAGGTTTTTACGGTATTTACCCAGGTAGGTACGTCTATTCCCCCACTGAAAAAAGGGGTTACCGCCTGTTCCCCCTCCGGACCGGGAACAACAGTGACGCCATGCCCATAAGTTTCTGGAAGTTCCTTTCTTGGTCTGATGATCCTATCTGAATGACATACATCAACAGGTTTGCCCGAATCGATTATGGCTGCCGCATGCGCTCGCAGTGGACTGACGGTTCTACATTTGGACAGGTTTGTGTATGGACACGACGCCTTCAATTCCCGTTTGCCGTAAAGTAAACTAGAGGTTCACATTGAGCATTGGGTTGCTTGTGTCGTGCGAACGATATTTGTGTGGCTGTGTGTGGATGTGGAGTGTGGGTTTATACTATGTCTGCCAAGAGTGAGTGAGCCTTTGATAACGAAATGTGAATACTTGTACAAGTTGTACATCACGATATGGCGCCGCTTGTTCAGTCGCAGTGCAAGTTACAGGTATGCGTTCCGTGTGGCAATAGATGGTAGGTACACATTCCGACACGGCACGAGTTGAAATGAAAAATGGGAGTTAGTTAGTTAGTTTATAGCGTCGACACCCACTCAATAATACATAAATAAGAAGATTAAGTGAAAGAAGCATAATTACAAGACCGGGTGTGGGCAGTGTAGTTCCTGGGGGGAGGGGGGGACCCCCTAAGGTACACTAATTTCCCCGACCAAGGTACACTAGTACACTAATTTCCCCTCCGGGTACACTAATTTCCCCAATTTTTGCCTAAAATGGCCATTTTTAGGCCTAAAATGGGCATTTTTAGGCCTAAAATGTGTGATTTTTAGGTCAATGTTCTCAAAAGTCGCCAAAATACCCTTTTTATGAAGATTTTTTTCCAAAAAGGGGAAAAAATAGGTAAAATTTTCTACCTCAAAAAGTGACTTTTTCCTGATTTTGGGTCTTCCCCCCCTTCCCCCCACGGAGGTACACTAATTTCCCCTCCGAAAAAGTAGGGAGGTTCACTAATTTCCCCGCCGGACCAGGAACTACACTGGGTGTGGGTAAAAATGGGAGTCGAGCCGAGCCACTGATAAATAAACCAACTGACCAACTGAGTAGGGTGAGGGTTCCAGAGCAAATATCGGTAGTTTACGACAAAATGAACTTCTTGTTCGCCAGCGTATTTTACGAAATCTGGCATTGGCAGCCTGAGCCAGAAAATAAGCACAACTGACAACGGACCTACTTAAAAAGGTTTTGGCCAAAAGTGAAGACGAGCCGGCGAGCCGACTCCTGCTGCAGTTCTGAGATCAGGTGCCAAGCTGAGCCGCGTTTTCGGGCTCGATGATGAATACCTCTGCCACAAACCTAAAATTATTTGCAATGATTCAAGATAGATTACAGTTCTTGACGATTTCAACACGGAGCAAGTCGTTACCAGTACCACTGGTTATTGTTTTCAGCAACGATTGCTACGGCGGTCTGTGGGGCTCATTCAATCTGCAAAGTTTTGTTGAATGGATCGCAAATGTGAGTTCGGTGTTTTGCCGCCCAGAAAACCTGATGCTTTGGATTGCATCTTGGACTGCATTTTTCTCCGGTTGCAATAGTTCCTATGTCTTGCTTACTCTGCGGCGTCATTCCCGACCGGTCTTTTTTCAATTTATTTGTTTTTGAAAAATTTCAGCAGCAGTCTTGCGTGAGTGCTGAAACATCAGTAGCACAGTCGGATACAAGTCAAGCGGCCGAAACCGAATCGTTTGCTGAGTTCGTCCAGGATAGTGAGACCGCGATAATGGGGGTGGCGAAGCCTGAAATGGGTGTCGATTGGGCCTGTATCGATTGGCATGTTAGAAGGCATGTGCGTCTTTTTAATGGTTTTAACGTTGCTACAACGCCTGTTTCGTTCAGTAAGGGTATACTTTACTTTAATTTTCAAAACAAGCGTACGTAATGCACCACTGATGTCGCTAATTTTGGTTCGAAATCGGCTTCAGAAACAGCTTAATTATCTTTGAGGCCACATTCTGCTGCTGCGACGACGGATGCAGCTGAGTCGAACGTTGACGACATCGCACAACGCGATCATCACACGGTCAGGGACGAACTGATGAAACAATCGCGCAAATTCTCGATTGATTTGTTGCCAAAGGTTGGCTCGAATTGTTGTATAGTCTCTGCCTTGTACACGAGCGATCAGTGCTATGGCTGTGGATATAGGAAATTATCCACTTTTTGAATAAGCACACCCAAGAAGTGACTTTTTGACCCCGAGAAGTGCCAAAATTGACCATTTTTCGGCTACAAATGTCAAAAATCGCCTACTACCGCAAGAAAACCATGTTTTAGGCACTTTAGACCAATTTTTGACACTTCTTGGAGGTTTTTGGGGGCCGCTCTTTCAGGAACGCCCTCGGGTATGGGAAATGTTTGGAATTTTGAAGAAACCATGGTATGGGAAATTTTAGATTTTTGTGGGAATATGTGTGCGGAATTTCCCGAAAATAGGGCTGAGTCATGGAAAAGTTCGATTTCTCAACGACAGCATTGCCGTCTCGGGTTAGAGGTGGGGGGTACCCGACACTATACTTGCGTATTTTTCCGCAAAATATATTTTTGGAAAAAAACGGTTTTTTTCGAAAAAAAAACCGTTTTTTTTCCAAATATTTTTCCAGTACTTAAGGATACCCATGGTCCAAAAACGCCTATTTTGGAGAAAATTTCGTCGGGAAATGGCCTGAAACAGGCTAAAAATGCACTTGGAGATTAAAAAGTGCTCATTTTGAACTGTTTTGTACCGATTTACATTGGTTTTGACAACATCCTCTCGCAACCTTTGAAAATATCTCAGAAATTTTTGGAAAAAAAACCGTTTTTTTCCAAAAGTTGCCACTTGGAAAAATTTCCGGAAAAATAAAAACGTATTTTTCCGGGCCTCGGAAAAAAAACGGTTTTTTTCGGTTTTTTTCGGAAAAAAACGGTTTTTTTCCGGCCCGCAAGTATACCCGACACCCGACATCTCAGAAAAAAAGCCGACATCCGACAGTTGCAAAAAACCCGACACCCGACATCTAGTTTTTGAAAAAAACCCGACACCCGACACCTGTTTTTGGACCAAAGACAGGCAAATTTTTGCCCGTTTGCATCATGAGTGCAATTCCTTTGCTCAAGTTACTGAATTCAAGTATTTCCACACGAAATAAACACCAAAATGTCAAATTCTGCGTCTTCGGAAACATTTGGTTCGAAGAAAATTTTTTCTCCAATTTCTTCTCTCAGCAATACTGATGTTTTGAACCGTACGTGTCGGGTGTCCGCTGTCGGGTGTCGGGTCCCAAAAAATCCGACACCCGACATCTGGAGGTACCCGACACCTACACTTTTTTGGTACCCGACAGCCGACACCCGACATCTCTCTAACCCTAGCCGTCATCTGCTTGGATCTTTCCGGCTGCAATGGTTGATTAAACTATGGTCGTACTTTCTTTCAACTAATTCTGACGACCTTTGATGTTCATTTCGAATTTGGTGTATTTCACGAATTGGTGGCACAACTGGTGTAGTTCGTGGTGCCCCTCGGGTGCGCTAGCTCCCCTCTCCGCACTATCTTCCCCAATTTTTGTTTAAAGTAGCAACCTGGGGCCCAAAATAGGCGTTTTAGGCCCAAAATGGGTAACTTTTCGGTAAAGGTCGTTAAAAATCGCCAAAGCACCCTTCTCGTGAAGATTTTTTTCAAAAAAGGCAAAATTAGGTGAAATTTTTCGAATGAAAAAGTGACTTTCTCCCTTCCTCATCGGAGGTACACTATCCCACACCGAGAAAAACGGAGCGTCTGCTGTCTCAATCTCCGGATCAGAAACTACGCTGGGCACAACAAGCGCTGTTTTGCTGAAGTAGCTGCTGAACTGCAGCCAGCCAAGTCTGATTTTCATCGGTCATCTGTACCAGTAGTAGGAACATTTAGCCTTGACCAGCACCTTTAAGCGTAGATTTTGGTTGGGATTAGGAGAAGGTAATAATGCGCTTCTGTGGACGGAACCCGCTCACAATGCATTTTCTTATTTTTGCCAGCTGCTTCTGTCCAACGGTGAGATGGTGAAATTGCTCGTGCAGTCCGGTGTCGGTCGATACGCTGAGTTCAAATGTGTGAATCGATTACTGTGTGATGTGAATGGAGATTTGAAAGAGGTATATTGCGCGCGCCAGCGTTTATTTATTTTATTTATTTGAGTTTTTGCACCTCCAGTGCCAGGTGAATGCAAACGCCCGCAGGCAATGTGGCAACAAGCGTTGGCACTGTTTTGTTTGGTTATTTTCATTTTACAGTAATCTGCCTCAGTAATTTTGCCTGTTCTAGGTGCCCTGCAGTCGAAGCGATATATTCTCGTCCACTGAAATATCGATGCCTGAAAAACGACGGCTGATGAAATTTATTGAGTTCTGCCTGAATTACGACCCAGATTCTGGTTCGTCACATTGTTTGCTTATGATAGCTGAACTACCTGCAATTTCAGTAATTTTGCTTTAAAAAGTAAACCTCACAATTTCAGTAATCGAACCGCCGAATTTCGTTGCGTTGCTCAAGGCACACCAATTGCCGTTGAATGCGCGCACATTTCTCCAGCACACGATTGCAATGTTGCCTGACAACGCGTCCAGTTTGGAGGTGGGACTGTTTGGTGTTGACGTGTTTGTTGTCCTCTGGCTAGCTAATTCCGGGCTCATTATTGCAATGATTTGCGTGCCGAATTCTGCAGGCTGTTGCAACACACATGGTCTTTTCATAGCACCAGAGGCACTCTAGTAATGATTTTTGAGTGCCGAAAATTATCAGATAAATACCATGACACATGACCCTCAAGTTCGGTGCAAAAACGCTGGTGATTGTGATGTCACCAACAAGTGCCCCAGTTCTGTCATTCAGGGTCTGGCAGCGGTGCGTCGATTCCTAGTGTCAGTGGGCAAGTACGGCAACTCGCCCTATCTGTGCACCATGTTCGGTTCAGGCGAACTGGCGCAATGCTTCTGTCGTTTGTGCGCTGTCTTTGGCGGCATCTACTGTTTGCGACAGAACGTTGACGTCTGGATATTGGATGCTGAACGACGGTTGGTTGCTCTGTTGGTGCACTTGAATTGGTAGTGGCCTAGTTATTATCTGGATGGTGCGGTTCACTAGTCGTGCATTGAGGCAAGTTTTCCAATGTTCGATGATCGTAATTCGTGCTTTTATGCCTGATTTAAAAAGATGCACTTTGTCGCTAAATTTCGTTTTGTGAGCAAGGTGCGAATAATTTCTTTTCAGGTTGCACCCAAAGAGGGGGGGAATGTTTTTCTAAAGTGACATTTTGAGAGCTGCCACACACAATCACATCATCTCCAACTGTGCATGCATTTGCAGTGTGACCGCGTTGGTTGTGAAACATCAGCGAATCACATGTCGTCACGTACTTGTGGCCAACACGAGCTACATTCCCAAATTCGACCGTCAATCAACCACGACGACGACGACGCACAACAACAGCAGCAGCACGTGTGTGACACCAAGTGTGCAACGAGCCGTATTGATCACGGATGAATCGATTGGCGATAGGACGGACGCGGAAAAGGTGTGGCACTCGCTGGTTGACTAGTTGATTCGCGAAACATTAGTGCCGCACCAACATTGAAGACTACGACTTGGCTTGCCTCTGCCTGCGCCAAGCCATGTCAGCCTTAGTGCCGCTATATTGCGATAGGCGTACCCGGGCAAGCTACATCGTTGTTGTACGTCATGTGTTCAGATGACCGACCCGATTCAGTTGTGTTTGTAAGCGACCTCCAAAAAACGCAAATGCCGAGAGAAAAGGCCTATTTTTATTCGTAAACAGTCGTAATTTCAGATCACACTGCTGAACGTACCTCCAGATGGGCAATCCTCTGACGAAGCACTAGTTCACATCATGGAAATGGGTTTCGCCGCCGGCATGGCACCGAAAGACTTGTGTTCGTTTTGAGCTTTCATCTTTTCTATATTCGCCTGCTAATTTTATTTGTGTGAATACTGTATTCGGCCCAAATGACCATATATGTCCAGCCCAGCCCAGTCCACTAGTCTATCGAGAAGCATTTTTTGTGAACCGGGGTTTTGCAAAACGCGCTCAGAAGCGTACTTTGACGTTACCCAGTAAGGGAAAAAAATTTGACATCCGCTTGGAATGACCAATAGCGACCTAAAACACATGTAAAAGTTCCACCCCCTGACTTGACCGACTGCAGTGTGTTGTTTGTTTGCAGTCGTCGTGCATTTGTCGAGTGTCGGGCACGAGTCGGCGCAGTCACGTCTGGGTCGATGCGTGCAGCGTCTGTTCGTTACGGACACCGAGACGAGACAGGAATTCGATCGTGAACTGCCGAATGTGTTGATGAGCGCGTACTTCGATGTGATGACCAGTCCGACTCAGACTGGCACCCAGCTGCCGGACAATGTCGTTGTGCTCGACCAATCTGCTATGTATGGCATTGAGTATTCGAATTTGGTTGAACAGGTACGGTCATAACACATTCGTTGACACGTCACGTAGTGAAACATCAGCCAGCATGTCCGCATACGTCATGCGCGAAATGATTTTTTGCCAGTGCTGGTTGACGGATATTTGTAACGTGTGGAAAAATCTTTTTCTAAGGACTTCATTGACAGGGTGGGGTCGAAAATCCCGAAAAAAAGCCAACTGAGCCTGAGCACCAACTACATGAATGCCAACTTCTGACAAAGAAACTTGGTCAATTTCTACACCTATTTATTTTTCGGGATTTTTTCGGGATTTTTGCTTTTCGGGATTTTTTTTTCGGGATTTTTCGTTTCGGGATTTTTTTTCGGGATTTTCGACGGCCACCCATTGACAACGTATTATACTCGTACCTATTTTTTGTGTTGTCGAATATCGATAATCGTTCCGTTTCGTGAGATGCCTCACTACCTGCTTTGATGTATCCATGTATTCAATTCACACCGTTTCTATTGACTGTCCTTCAAGGCGGAGCTATTCACGCCACATAACACCATTCGTTTGGCACAAATCATGCTTGCGTTCGTGTTGCAGTGCCGGTCGGTGTTCTCCCGTGTCTGGCCGGATCGCGAGTTCTTGCCTGAGCCGGAACTGACTGAAGGCGAGGACACACCGGCCGATAACACAACGGTCAACAACGGATTCGCTGGCAGCAGCTCATTGGCTGACGAGCAGTCACGTAGCGGTCAGAACAGCCAATCAGCGAACGAGACGACACAACAATGCCACAGTCAGTCGGATGAACAAAATGAACAAGATCAAACTGGTGAACCATGAATGAACTTGATGCATTCAACTTATGATTAATCAACGATGCTGTTAGCTCTATTCGGGTGTCGGGATCTGGAATTCTGTTGTTTGCAAATTGAACACATGTGATACTGCTGTTGATCTGTTATCTTGCGCAACGAATGACTTGATTTAAATTGTTCCCATATTTATAGCATAAGCCCATGAATTATCGTCTTGATAAAAACTAATAACGAGTTAAATCAGCAGTTGAAGACGAACACCAATCAATCACCAATGAATCGCGTACGCGTCTTGTTGTGTTCCTCACATTTTCGACCTGGTCAGCCAAGCGTGCTCCTGTGGCTTGCGGTCAGCATCTGGTCGTATCAGAACGTTCAGCAGCGAAAAATTTTGTGTGGCCTGTGGGTAAGTGAGTTTTGGCATGAACTCATTCCCAAATTACACAGTATGACGCTATAATAACTTGGTTTGCATCTTGCTGAGGTCAGGTTTTTGGCGACTGCTAAAATCTTGCGATTTAGACCACGATTACTGTACATGTGAAGAAATTATTGTAACAACGAAGTGGCATCATGTGACACACCGAAGCGCATTGCTGCCAACCCCACCATGCGCTGTTGTCAGCATCACCAGAAGCAAGTGCAAACCGGTGGCTGAAGCGGCAACAGTCTTCGAGGGGGCAGGAGGGGACGCATATCATATCGATGGTATAGTCCATCCATCAGCCCATGACACTTTGCCGGCTGAAAAGCTTGACAGGATCCAGTGCTGTTCCGGTTCCGCTTGGCTTACGAAAAAGAAAAGAAAGAGAAATCGGTTTGTATTTTATTTTTGTGCGCCGTTTTCTCTGACATTGCCTTGCGGAGGAACAATTTTTCACAACGGAACCTGAACCTCCCAAACAAAAGTGCCATGAGCTGATGGACGGACTATACAGCACCTGTTTGGCAGCGCGAAGTGCATCGCTGATTTCGGTCACTGTGCGACACAGATATCCGTTGCCGCCGAATGCAATGGCCATTTGATGGTAGCGAGCCTCGGGCAACAACGACAATGGGGGCACACTAAAGTGAGTGCGGTGTTTGGCACAACAACGGTGTCACGAAGGAGGCTTACGACACAAGTCGCCGAATATTCATGCAGATATACCCGTGTGGATGACGTGGAAAGGAAACTATTGTGTCGACGGGTCAGAATCAAAGCCCTGTACAGATGAGAGCTGCAACACGCAGGTGGAGCGTTTTTACAATGTCATTGTCAAAGATATTAACACTCGCCAGAGGTTGCACGAAGTTCGACGACTTGTGTGGACGGCATTAGAATAAGCCGGCGCACGAGCAGTATGTGAACGATAGAACCAACGTGAGCGTTCTGTCATCGACATCCAGTTCATCGAAGTCTTCCTTGTCCTGGCCGCGTCCAATGCCGTTGTTGTTGATCACAATGAAGATGATCGGCAGCTGGTATCTGGCGATCACGGTGGCATGTTTTACAAGTGTACCGTACGCTGTGACCATACACTGCACACACGGAGATAGAATTCACATAAACGGAATCCAGCAGAAGACAAACATATCCTAATTGTGTTGATGCCTCGTTGCAGGCTTTAACTTAGGCGTGAACGGTGGACATACTGTATGTAATGTGCACAGGTCTTCCTGGCTGGGGCCCAACTTTAGTTGAAATCGGAGCCTGAGCCACAAATCTAGAGTTGGATTCCGTTTACGTATCTCCCGTTTACACAACCATCAAGATAGTAAAAAGGTGCCAACCTCGCGACCGTCTCCAACTCCATGCCACTGAATCCGAACGCACTGTCACCGAGCACTGCCATGACACGACAATTGGGTTGTTGACGTCGACAATAGAGCGCGGCGGCCAGTGCGAAACCCAGACCGACACCCATGGTGCCGAATGTGGCTGCGTCCAATCTGTGCCGTATACGAACCGGTCAATCAAAACGACTTGTGAGTGGATCCCTGGTGTTCACAAGACCGATCCCAGACCGAGGTCCTATTCATCCAAACATCGATGCGTCGTCTCGCATATCTCACGAGACTGATCGATTTGTGTTTTACCAATTCAATTGTATTCAGTGGATCACCTTCGTTTCTGCACCACATTCGGCATCATCGTCCGTCCGATGTCCATCGTGTTCGCGCCCTCGTTCACAATCAACCAATCGGTTGGTGTCAGGCTCAATTCGTGGCGAATCTGGGCTCAGCAATTGTTGTTACGAGTTTGGCTTCGATTAATTCGTTTATTAAGGTAATGACAACTAAGAGCGAAGTGTTCATGAGAAATGTTGAAACCTCACCGGTTTGTAGGCGGCAAAATAGTTGAGCGGCACTGTTTCATCCGCTGCCATTTTCTGAATTAATAAACCGCATGTAGTGGCGCTAAAGGGGAATGGGACCTGTATCACATTTAGGGTGATATTTTAGAAACGGTGTAAAGGTCAGTTGAGTGTAAAGGTCGGTGGAAAGCTCGGTCGACAGCTCAGTGTGATAGACCTCGGTGTAAACTTGAAACATTCCACGTTAATAGCAGGCAATGTTTCACGTTTACACCGAGCTACGCCGACCGAGCTTTCGACCGAACTTTACGCCGACCTTTACGCCCAACTGATCTTTACACCGTTTCGAAAATTCCACCCTTAGACTTGAACTTCAGTTCAGACCTACTAGGTAAACAATGTAAAAATGCGCACGACCACACCAAATGCTATTGAGCTGTACATTACATACCTCGATTGTGGCCTGATTGGTCGCACATTTCTCCTTCAATTTCCTCCACCATTCCGATTGCCCGTCCACCGTCCACGTTCGTAATTGATGGCGCAGTTTCTCCACCGAGCCAGCGATGTCACCCAATAATGGGGCCAATGTGGTCACGTTCTGGTGGAACTCCTCGGCGCAAATGTCCACCTGCGTGTTGTCAAATGCGAATTTGGCATTGGTGAAATCTTGCAAAGATTTCTTCTCAATTCGCTCTTCTGAATTCAACTTATTTTACTACGGTCACAGAACATAGACTTTCGCATTGGACTGAGTTGGCAGTTTTTTCGTTTTTGAACCGTATTATTTTGTGATTTGACTTGGCGCACTAACTTTGACCACCGTAAACGTTGCTCACTACTTTCCAAGGCAACAGCTATAATCACGTTCCCAAAACAAAAATTGACGCTGTCTGTCTCCATCCACGGACGCACACATAGTCCATGCAGTTGTTCCTTCCGAGAACGCCTAAATGACCCCGGCACAAATGCGGTTTTATACTTATGTATGTACCTGGATGACTTTAACGTCGCGTTTGAATCTGGGCGGCAAACCGAAGTGCAGAATCCAGTTGAGTCGCGCACCACACAGCACGATCACGTCCGCGTTTGACAGTGCGCTGTGTGTTGCAAATGTAGGTACATCACGCACCCGTTTTTTACCATCCATGGATTTGGATAATATAGGCGTTAAATACCAGCGAGGCTCAGATAAATGTTAATGAAATGTTGTTTGACGTATGTATACATAGGTATCTTGTGCACTTTTCCAAGGATAAACTTTAGCTCAGGCACATATTGGTGCGCTGACCTATAAATCCCGCAAGGGCGAACTTAGGTTAAATCCGGATTCCGGGACACGGGAATAAGTCGCTCCGCAAAATTTTCAATGCATAAGTTATCCGGAATCCCGGAAATATTTCCAGATTCCGGCTGCTGGATTCAACCTGAGTCGGTCGTAGTCGACTTACAATGATCGAGCGGCAATGACACAATGGGGGTCGAGGTCCGACACGACGCCTTTGGCCATCGGAGTTGGCAGGAAGGGAATGTTGGTCTGGGACACAATCGCGTCAAGTTGCACATCCGCTCCAGCGCTCATACACGAACCTGTGGTTATATAGAAGGGCTGTATACTGTTTGCACTTCACACGTGAATGTTTGTGTCATGTGATGTGACGTAGGCCACCTTTGTGGTGTTAGCACTGCCCAGGGGAAACTTCTTCGAATCACTTTGACCATGAATCAGACACGTTTTGGTTGGTTCATGGTGACAGAGAGTTGAACGTTTTCGTGGGTCAAGCGCGTTCCAAATGTGCCCGATTGCCAGGCCTGACCAGGCACATTCCGATGTCTGGGCGTTCGACCGACTTCTTACGCACGCCCAATTGCGCACAAAACATGTGCATGTGGAAACAGTTGATGAAACCAGGATGAAAGCAAAATCTGTGCATTAACAGCACGACCGTGATGCCCGAAAATCGATTTTTGTGCTGGAAGATTCGATGTCTTCATGTCATTTGAAGACCGATACCAGCAACCCAGTCCAGGTGGCTAGCGATGCATACCTATGGTATGTACATGTTATAAGGACGCGTGTAGTGTAGTATACATATTGTATTTATGCATGGTAGAAAGGAACCAGTGCAGGGGAGCGGAAACAGAATTGGAACAATAGAGCGCATTGTGGTTGTCAGGTGCAACAAAAAGACGCTGCATCGGACGAAAAATAGCGAAAACAGCCACCAATTGCACAGGTCGCGTTGAAACAAGTCGTCTCTGACAGTATAGCGGCAATCAGACTGACTTGACTCATTCGCATGGTGATAATTGCAAAAATCTTAGGTTTGAGGTGAACCGTTTTCGCATTTGCGCGTCAGCGTGTGGCGTTGAAGCATGACCAGGTAGTGTGGCCTGTGGCGTGCAAATGCGGATGTATGTTTTAATTTCGGCCGCAGACTGACACCATCGGTACGTAGAGGTCAAACTCGCTGCTACGTCTAATCCTATGACGATTTAGCGCACTTTCAATCACAACTGTGCTCTCATACCCCATTGGGTTTGTTCGCTGGGACCAGGCTGCTGCTGGTTTCTTAATGCCACGAGCACAATATACCCATTCCGTAAAGTTATCGGCTCTTACATAATACAGTAGCCTCGTTGTTCCGAAGCTTCACGACTTCGCAGTGAAACATCGTCTTAGTTTCATTTCAAAAAGATATTCATCAGGATGATGTATCTTGCAGATCAGCCATTCACGATTGATTGCATCGATTCGGTGCGCTAGTATAAATTATAATACAGTAAGTTCAACTGATCAATAGCGTGTAGAACGAGATGGGTGACAATCTGTTCAACACCTTCTCGTTCAATGTCTGGAAATCGAACAAGGAAGAAGAAGCGAAGGAAAAATCCAACAAAAAGCGGCGGAAGAAGCAGGTAGCAAAACTGAAGAAGGCGCTCAAAGAGAAGAAAATCGGTGCAAAAGGCGGAGGTGGGGGTGCGGACGTGGAACGGGTCATCCGAATGCTGATTGAGGAAGGAGGTACGTGGAGTAATGGTGGTAGACTTTCAGGGGGTGAGATCATAGGATCGAACTTATAACTACAATATTGCAGCCAGAGATTTTCCTAAATTTCTGTAGCCAAACTCTGCCTCTGTCTCCCCCTTTTCCCGCGTGTCGCGGAAATTAAGGTGAAACGTTCAAAATCCCAATTCTAACACGCCAAAACTCCGTGTCCGCTTTTGAGTTTACACCTAGCAGGCCTTGTGGCCATTTGATGCTCAGCAATCTATTGAATTGTTGTTGCTTGGGGCATTTGACAAAATATGAAATAATATAGTACCGCGGATGGTCACCCAACCTTTTCCAATGATCAACAGTGGTCGTTGCGCTTGTTTGAGACAGGCGACAGCCGTTTGAATGGCTGCATCGGTTGGCAGGCACGTTGGTGCAGGCGGCACTTTTGCACCGAACCTGAATCAGAATAGGAACGGTTTTCAACAACGAAACTTGCCTCATTCAACAAGATGTTTTCAGACAGCGACTTTGAGGATGACGGAGAGTCGGATGTCGACCCAGATCTCTTGGAAGAAGTGAGAAAGGATGCTTATTATCAGGTATGTATGTGCTATAGACAATCCTGAATGTCATTGTGCATCATGTCTCAAACTGAGACAGAGGTTGGTGCTTGATCCATATCGACTGCGAGGTCAGGAGCCCGATCGAATAAGGTTTTCATCTAACATAACATTCGAAAAAGTTAAGGTTCATATGAGCATGCGTAGTGCGGGCGTACTCTGTTCGCTGATATTTCAGCCGGGCGAAGCACCACCGGCGGCCGCCCACACGCCAATCCCGAACAGTCACGTTGCATCGATGACTCCAGTACCGATGATGATGGTACCGGTCGGGCCCGCCGCGGGTGGGGGTGCGCCCACTCCACAACCACAACAGGATGTTGGCGCCGGCTTCAAGTACAACAGACCACCACCCAAATGTTAGTTGGTACAAAGACGAAAATGGAATGTTTCACTTGCTGGAATTACCCTCAATACCCAGTGACCTGCAGGCATTTCGTAAAATAGTGTAAGCACATGCCTGGTCTACCAACGTAACGGTATGTACATACAGTACACATGAATCGAAATTGTGCAGCAATATGGCTGATTATTTGTCATCTTGGTTCTATTTTGACAGACAGGTTGTGCACCAGGACATCGTCAGTGTAAATGCACCTCGTAAACCGACACTACTCAAATGAAAAGAAAACCATTTTCAGCCTTTTCGGGATACTAGCGCCCAATCAACGGTGTTTGGCAGGGAAGCGATTGTGAAATTAACATTTGTGTTCCTGTTCGTATTTTGTGATAACCCACTTCCGCATCACATCAGTATCAATACCACCCTTATATGCATAAACAGGAGATTTCCGTATAGAGCTTGGGCCCCTCCCCGCATTTGTCTCACCAAAGTTATAATGTTGCACGTGTGCTTGCGGCAACGTCTGTTTTAAAGGGGACCATTCGCATTTCGCACACTTTGTTTCCGGATGTTCCTCTTGAAGTGCATCTCCTGGTCGCATGCTGCAGATTGGGTTCTTGGTGCGTCAGAGTTTAATAATGCCCTGAACGATATTCAAATGCGTGCAAAGTTTGAAAGCGGTTTGAAATGCGAAAGGCCCCCTTTAAATGCACACAAGTGGTTGAGACGGTATAGTTTCAATACATTTTGACAATTCGTCTACCGAATCTTCTTGCAAAAAGACTACCGATTAGGGTTCCAATTATGGTCGTCGAGTATAATTATTGAAACAAAAAGTGCGATTCTTTCAATAAAACCCGCCGGCCCGTACGCGGTGCGCGATAGATCATTCCTCCTGCGTTTGTGTGATGCTGCTGTGAACGAAGATGTCCAATGAAATGCTTTCCCGCACCAGAACACTCACTTTATGGTGCTGGGGTCTTCGATTGAACCGAGCACAAAATTGCCAGGGAAATCAATGTAAGAGACACCTGGTCGACCATAGGTGGCCATACGCACACACTGAAACATGACGGCATTGTGTTGTTCCTGGTCTAGACATTAGTTATGCAAAAATAGAGCTAATATGTATATATAAAACACCTTTTCCACGTGGAATGGTATTGACTCGAGACTTGGCGGTCGGCAAGCGTATTTGCAGAAATGGCTTGATGCGTAAACCTGCACAAATGGCAGACCGAACATCAAACTTATTCACATTTGGTTGATCATTGACCTCCACCAGTTGGTATTGTGCTATCACAGTGAAACATCAACGAACCCGCGGGAGCAACTGCGCTATTCATTACCTGTGGCCATTCCTGAAACGCACCCCTGCCCTCTTGATCTTGATCACTGGCGCCTGCGATCACGATCATCGGCCTGAAACATCAGCTAATCGATATCGGGGTGTGATCCGAAGTCATCATAACTTACCAATTGTTGATGGCCGCATTTGCCATACCACCGAGTGCGTGAAGCAAGCCCGGACCAGGCACCGTCAGACAAACCGCTGGTCTGTGGATGAAAATATACAGCAGATGGTGTGCACAAAAGTGAGAGTACAACTCAACTTATATCAGATTGTTTGAATAATTTCAAAGAAATATTATGGGACCAACTTTCCGGTGAGGTAGCCGATGGCTTGCGCCGCATAGCAGGCCTGGAGAGATACTACAGGTGTTTTGGAACATACATATGCAGGTAGAGTTGAACCAAGTGCAACCGATGCAGTTTACGCATAAAATGATGCAACAAATGTGCTAACCGCCTGTTCATTTCTGCACCCAACGTAATGCAGACCGGCCTGTTGGAGTGCAAAGCCCAGTTCGATCACTGGAAAGCCAACAATTCCAAAAACGTATTCGATTCCCTGATGTGTCAAGGCACGCGCAAGAATCTCAGCCCCATCCATTTTAACACTGTGCCAGTTTGCTATCGTTTGTGTAAGAAAGGAAAAGAACTCATGGGGAATTTTGAGCAAAATATAAACTCGAACTATAACACAGGCATTTGGCAGAATTGGCACGTAGAGGTATCGTTTGTAATGAAATATACATTTTTGTGATCACGATATAGCATCCAAACAAACACAATGTCGTACATATGATGCACAAGTAATGTAGTTTTATCAATTTCGAAGACGAAACAAAAAATATGGAACAAGAGTGCTTAAAACAAAGTTGGTGTATGCATGATATTGCAAATGACAGGGCACCGCCTCTATTCAAAAATATCTAATGACACAAAGAAACGCAGTGGTTCTCACAAAACACAAACCAATCCTACACAAACGCAACAGCTCAATAAACACAATCAATCTATCAAGCCACAAAATGATGCCATATAAAATTCGAGCGTCACCAACGCTTAATGACCGCTCAACACCAGAGCCACAATCATGCCGTACAGACCGAGCACCTGAAGAAGAAAATTGAGACAGAAAAATTTTCATTTGCGATCATAATGTTAGAGTGGAATTTCTACTCGAATGTAAAATACCAGAAAACGAACTGCTCGAGTACATGCACAAAATTCGCTTGCGGGTGCAGGCAGATATCAACGTTTGTTTTGCTGTGTTCGCATAATTGCAAACCCTGCTCATATAGCGTTACGCAGTTCAGCAGCTTGTGTTTTGACCACCAGTTGGTATTCCGAACGGTAGCGCTTTTTCACGACTCGTTCGTGGCGCAAACACCAAACATTGAACAGTTATTGTGCAGAATATTTTTACCTCGGAGAAAATCATGATCAGAATCATAGCGACGAAGATCCTGGGTTGTTGTCCGGTGCCACGTACACCCGCGTCACCGCCGATACCGATCGCGTAGCCGGCACCCAGACCGCAAAGACCACAGGTCAGGCCGGCTGCCATGTGCGCAAAGCTCCTGGCAAACACAAACAGGATAGGTGCGCACACATGCATGTATGTATGTATATGTATGTACGTAACCTGAGTTTTCCACAACCCACAGGGTTCCACAGCAGGAAAACTGTGGAAAATCGGCTGTATATGGAACACACCGGTATGTACACACATGTAGCTGACTCAGTTTTGTTTCAATAAATGTTGCGAAACATGAAGCGTGCCGCAAAACAAAGCGATACTAACGAGAAGAGAGTGTAGCCCTCTTTTGGATCCTTTATGCGCCCGTTGAGCACGAAAGCGACCACGAGCCCGTAAATGGCGACGATACCTGTCAATATGGGCGCGTATACACCGTTTGGTGTGTTGTAGATCTTATTAATTCACAGGGCATGTGAGCAAGGTGTCACCATCTGATGCAGAACAGCCCCTCCCACAATAACGCCGAAAACGTACCGGCCATAATGACGGGAATGATCGATTTCATCATCAGTTCGGGGCGCATGACGGCCATGGCACTGATGCCGACGGCCGACTTGGCTGTGCCATACGCTGCACCGAACACTGCAAAGTGGGACACAAACTGATTGGATACATTATAAGTCACTTGAACTCAGTGTCCACTGGTATGATGACGATTACCTTGCAAAAAAGCACTGAAACTGTTGTGACTTCAACGACCAACCGGTGAAAATCATTGCCGCGGCGACACCGAGAAAGCCGAATAAGCTCACATACGGCGGTGAATTGGGATCAGACATTTTATTGATGTTGCTGGCTGGATGCTGATGGCACTCTCAATTAGCAGATGTAGATGTTGATGTGAATTAAGGTGAAGTTATACTCGTTCGTCGCGAACAAAACGAACACGACGAACAAATTTGTATTGCATTTGCAGCGAGCTGTGTGCAGTTATTGAAACATTAGTTGTGTGCATTTCTTTACTGTGTCCGGCATCAACACTTTGATACTCGATTTGGTTCATCCTGCTTAATTGGCTCAAAAATAGAATTTGTTCGTCGTGTTCGTTGTGTTCGCGACGAACGAGTATAACTCCACCTTTAGCTTGCGCAACGAAAGACACACAACACACGAATACATACAGTACACACACCACCGATGATGACAACAACACTAGGGAGACTTTTGTTATGTAGTTCACTCCACATACTGTGTTACCGGTCGTAATCTGGAAACAATCAACTCACTGATACAGAATTGAATAACTAAGGTAAAATGTCCATCACACCTGAAGGTGAAGATTCTACAACTGCTAGCCACACAGAACAAATGCTACTAGCGAACTCAGTGGTTATCAGAATACGAGCTGGATGGTAAAGACGACGAAACGCAAGATGCCAATGGAGTTAGATAAGGACTGTGGAGGCAGTTACACAGGTCCGATCAAACTCGGTCGGTCGGAAAACGGGTGTTTGCAAGTTGATGAAATAGCACCAGGTAGCTGTTGTCATCAAAAAAGGGAACCTATAGGATACACTCTCAAACAACTGATAACGATATTGCGTTGCGACGTTACTGTCTTCTGCTTTGCTTGTGCGTGACGTAAGGAATGGGTGCAAATATACTTGTTTGTGGAGGTGTCATCGTGAGCCTGATTTGGAAAGGTTACACTATGACAATGACAGCACTGTATCAATTTGGCTTTATTTTTCTTTAAATGTTGTTGATTATTATTTGATGACTTGTTCAGCACAAAATCACGCATGGGAATCAAGCGAAACAGGAATCACACACCAGATACAAATACAGCAATGCGATTTCTAAAGGTTCTTCCTTCATATATCCACTAAACATAGATAGACACAAACCAAAGTGAGAAACAGACCCACACATCACACACAATGTACAGTGTTTATAAAGGTGATGTTGCAAGTTCAAGCCGGAAATCATGCAAATTAGCTAAAAAATTGCCCCCATATCAGCAGGCAGATAAAACAGTGGATTTGCAGAAACAGCTGATGTATCAAGACATATCTGTCTAGGAATCCACAATGAATGCGCTCAGTTTCATATGTCCGCTGTTTTTCCCCAGCTGTTTTGTTTTCCTGGTGGCACATATGAGTATCGCGCTCGAAATCGAAGCACAGTAATATCACACAATCTCAGACAAGATTCGCTTAACGTGAAACGAGAGTGACGAAGGAAGGACAAGGACATAACAGAGCAGGGTGTATGAAACATCATACACCAGCAATGTTGTAGCCCAACTACAAAATTTACCCACATTCGACACGGACAAAAGCCATCAGAGACATGACACCTGACACGAAATTGAAATGAACAAAACGTAAACAGTGATGCAGATGCACAATAAGCAAGATGATATCGACAACTAAACGACAACGCAGTGGAATGACTTGCGATTTTGTTTTTGACTAATTCCGAGTTACAGCACAGTACGATGTTTGATCGACACATCGACTCAATGCGAACTGAGCACCAGCGCCACGATCATGCCGTACAGACCCAGCACCTGAGAACAATTGCAATTAAATCAGCCAGAAATCAGTGCAAAGCGCATTCATTATGTTTGACTGAACTGACGGGGACCGGAAAAAATCCCGAAATTAAATCCCGACAAACAAAATCCCGAAAATAAAATCCCAAAAATAAAAAATCCCGACAAACAAAATCCGGAAAAACAAAGGTTTTCTTCGTTGATGATTTTATTATCAATTGGTAATATGCGATGAAAAAAAACAGCGTTTTTTTAAAGAAAAGGACCCCTAGTTTGCAGGATTGTGATCCATGGTCCCGGTTCAGCGCAAGCTTGGATTTTTTTAAGAGGCAGCCACACATCAAATTTAACGATCCGGAATTGTTTGGGCTTGGAAACTCAGAACTCGGTGTTTTTTACCACCGCCATGACTATTTTTCCATTGCAATCAAATTTAAGAATTACCCTGCATTTTGGGAAAAGCTTCGACAGTTTCAAAATTGAGTTCCCTTTTCTCAGGCTTTGGCTTAGGCCTACTATTAGGCTTAGGCTTAGGCCAAATCCTGAGCTAACCCGTGCCTTCTATCGCGTTTTTGCGTTCTCTCTCTCTCTCAAGGCAACTGTCCAAGCTGTTCCCAACATGTACTTACCAACTTACCCAGAATTGATAATAAATAAAACCACCCGTGAAGAACATTTTTGTTTTTCGGGATTGTGTTTGTCGGGATTTTTTTATTTTCGGGATTTTGTTTATCGGGATTTTTTTTGGGATTTTGTACGGTAGTCGACACCTGACAGTAATGTGGACGTACCAAAAAATTCACCCAATTTTACTTTGCTGATTAGCAGAAAAACATAGACAAGGACAACGAAACCGACCTCGGCAAAAATCAGAATGAGCACCATTCCGACGAAGAATTTCTGTTGTTGTGCCACGGCTCGTACGCCAGCGTCACCGGCGATGCCAATCGCACCGCCCGCACCCACACCACATAGACCGCACACGAGACCGGCGGCCATGTGTGCAAAGCCTCTGAAACATCGAACAATCGGTACATGGCGTACCCATGCATCACGTTCACAATCCCAGTATCGCAGATGCACAGGGCATGACATGCTCATGGTGGCAGTCAAAAACCCCAAACGAAAAACACCGAAAAGCGAAAAATACAAGAATGGATTTTTTTGTCAGTTATGAGCATCAACATGTAGAAGCTCAGGCTTCCCACCGGCACCACTACGGTTAGAGGTCGGGGGGGGGTGGGTACCCGACACCTGGAAGTACCCGACATCTGAGAAAAAAGCCTACACCCGACAGCTCCAAAAAACGCGACACACGACATCTAGTTTTTGAAAAAACCCGACACCTAGTTTTTGGACCAAAAACCGGCAATGTTTTGCTCATCTGCATCACTAGTGCAATTTTTTGGCTCAAGTTACTGAGCTCAAGTTTTTCACACGAAATAAACACCAAAATGTCACATTCTGAGTCTGGGTCACCGGAAACATTTGGTTCGAAGAAAATTTTCTTTCAAAATTCTTCTCTCAGCAAAACTGATGTTTTGAACCGTAAGTGTCGGGAGGCACGGCACTCGACACCTACACTTTTTTGGCACCCGACACCCGACATCTCTCTAACCCTAGGCACCACCAGGCTCAGTCTGTGAATGTGAATTGAGGTCGAAACGGGCCAAAAGAAAACCCGCTGCACAATTCATGTATTTAAATGAACCCACGTGGTTATCGAATAGCCATCGCACGCATCACTTAGTCTGCCGCCGAGAATAACGGACACAACCAAACCGTAGATGGCCACAATACCTGCAACAATTGAATCAGAAAGTGAGTGTGCTTAAACGAACGATCTCTAAAAATGCACTGGAAAATTTTCCTGAGTGGTAAAGCACGTCTCGTTGCAGATCACTTGTGTCAGTTTACAATTTTTCCAAAACATTTCCGCCTTTCACTGTGTTGAAGCAAGTCGACAGTTATATCGGCAAAAATGTTTTGGAAAAAATATAAGTTGAGACTAGTGGTCTGCAGTGAGGCGTGCTTTACCATTCCGGAAAATTTTTCGATGGATACTTATATGGTCATCATTGTGCGACCGCGACCAATACCTCCTCCAAACCTATTTGAAAGAAGATACCCAATATGAAATGAAGTCAGTGTGGTGGCAGACAAATGGTTGCAAGGTACCCTTTAGGGGATGGATCCAGATGGTTGCAGGGCACCCCCTGCCCAGCCTCCAAAAGGTTGCAAGGTACCACTGAGGTCCGAAAAAAGGGTGTTTTTAGGCATGGATTATACTGCAAAATTGGCCAAAAAATCGCTATTTTTTTGCTTTTTGGCCGAAAATTTGCTTAAAATAGCTATTATATGGAGGTATGCGCGCGAGTTTTGGAGATTTGAGGTTGAAAAACACCCATTTTTGCCTATAAAAGCCATAAATTGATGGTTGCAAGGAACCCTCCGGGATGGTTGCAAGGAACCCTTCCCCCATCCCCCAGGCATTACACTGAATGAAGTACACGAGCAAGAGCAAATCACTGACCAGCCATAATGACGGGAATGAGGCCACGCATGACCAGTTCGGGATGGTGGACGGCCATGGAGGCAATGCCGGTGCCGGACTTGGCTGTGCCGTACGCAGCACCAGCAGCTGCAAATAATCGTGTCGTTTGACAAACAACTGCCTACAGCCCACAGCAATATAAAAAACTACTGTGCCTTCACTGGTTCTACATCAGTCGGACTAGACCGTTGTACTTGAGAATAAATTTGTACCTTTCCACATGAGATGGTGGAACAAGGAACACACAAGCCAGCTAGTGGTGTAAGCTGGTCCGAGCAGCAAAGATGGATAGAAACCGTAAAAACCTAGATGGAGCTCCCCGGAAAACAGCCCCCAAATGCGGTCAGTGAAAAAAATAGAGCCCCTGCCTTGCAGTTCGGGTTTGGAGGGATAGCCAGCCAGCCGGATGCCCCGATTTGTGGCTGCCATCCTAGACCAACAAACATAGACAGATAGTTTGCGGGGGCGGAGCACTGCCCAAAAGTTTAAAAAATTCTTGATATTTTTCGATGTTGCTGAGCTTGTTTCAGGTTTTCGGTCTATTAAGGAGGAAACGTCCGAGCCCGACGCCATATCTTCCCGTGGAGCAGGCGACGACGCGCGCAGCACCGATGCACGCGCACTCCGGTCTTCCAGCAAACGATTTCTTTCATCAACATCATCATGTTCTGTCCATCCATGGACGACGACAAACACAACACAAATGCATTGAAATGAAAAAACTGGCTCACCGGCAAACACCATCGCAGCCGACGTTCCCATGGATCCGAAAAACGGACCATACATGGCCATGTCTTCGGTACACTTTTGCGCGGCCATTTTATTCAACAAATAAGATGAATTTGCTTGCAAATACCGGAAGCAGTGGGTACAGTACAGCTCGATTTTCTGAAGTGGCGAGTCGGAGATAAAATATGCAGAAACGTAATTCGACTGTGGATTTCGCTTTCAGTCAACTGTGGGTTAGGCTTGTAAAAATGGGCTTCAACTCACAAGAAAATTTTCGCCATTTTGGACCAAAACATATTTTCTCGGAAAGATAAAATACCGGTAATTTTTCGGGTAATTTTGAATGAAAGAATGTTTTTTTGCTTGTGATCGCATTTATTCGTGTCTATTCGTCAATAAGAGGCGCATTATGTGCTCTAAACGAACAACAAACGTGCATAAATGTACCTGTGCAGCACAACTACCGTATTATCGGAAATAGAACCCCCCTTAATTGAACCCCACCTAAATGGCTCGAAATCAAAAATAGAACCCCCATTAATAGAATCCCACCGCCCACCACCCCAACCTTCACCGTGCCACAAGCACAAATTAGTGGTACGGTAAGGCTGTGTTGTTGTGTCAACGTTGTTTAAGCTTGCGTACACAACAGAATACAGCTTTTTAAGCATAACTGCCGCTTAAAGTTAGAAAATACCGAAAACAAGCCATTTTTATGGGCATTATTAACAACGATTTTTTCGTCGGTGGGGCAAATGAAAAATATAACCCCGCAATAATTGACCCCATAAATTGAACCCCCCAAAATGACCACAGTGAAAAAATAGCCCCCGGGTTCTATTTCCGACAATACGGTATCAAACCAAGCCATAACACACAGGCACGGCATTGTATCGGGGATGTTACCTTAACCCAGTGGTGTCGTGGGGGGGAAGGGTGGGTTACCCCCCAAGTATCCGGTATCCTGATTTTTTCACCCAGGGGTATCCGGTATCCTGACTTTTTGTCCAGGGGTATCCTACCCGAAAATTTTTCCAAAACCGTAAAAATCGCCCATTTTTACCTCCAAAATGCTCAAAATCGCTTGCTGGCGCAAGCATAACCCCCAAAATGACCATTTTTTGCACCTTCAACACCGATTTTGCTCGATCTTCCTCTAAAAAATTGACCTTTTTTTTGAACAACCCCCCCTGGGTATCCGAGATTTTTTATTTTAGGGAGCAACCCCCTTGGTATCCGAGATTTTTAATTTTGGGTATCCGGTATCCGAAAATTTTGGATTTTGGGTATCCGGTATCCTGACTTTTTGATTTCCCAACGACACCACTGCCTTAACCTTACTAGGGGGGGCAGTGTAGGGGGGGTGCGAGGGGTCCCCCCAAGCTTGATAGTTGTGCACAGGCACATTTATGCACGTTTGTGGTCGTTTAGAGCACATAATACGCCTCTTATTGACGAATAGACACGAATAAATGCGATCACACGTGAACAGAGATCGGAAACGGGCAGGCTCGGCCCGGCCCGGTACACGGGCCGGGCTGAGCAGCCCGGCCCGGTATGCCTAAATTTGAACGAAATTACCATTTTTTGAACCAAAATTTTTGCGCTTCGCGCAATAACATTTTCCAGTTCTTGATCTTTTCAGTCATCGTTTTGAAGAAAGAAGCAGTAGCTACCCATACCCAGGCCTTTGCTTTGCAGCAATCAACCTACTGTACCGCCAAAAAAGCCTGCCTGCAATCAACCTACCTACCTGTACCGACCGGCCGAGCTTGGGGGAGTCGTCCGGGAACAAAATTTTACGTCTACATAGTGATGAGAATGTGCTCTTAAGCGCTAATTTCGCGCATCACGCGCGATTTTTCGCCTATATGGAGTGAAAAATACCGATTTTAAACAATTTTGAGCCAAAAATTACACCTACTACTGTACCAACCGGGGCGGCGACTTACGTACTGCATCAGGATGGCGCGTCAATCTAGCTACCTTACCTACCTACCAGTGTGGTGGCAGGCCAATCGACCCAAGATACCCTAGGGGGGGGGGGAAGGTTTCGGACTTACTCGAGATACCCCCAGAGGCTACCCAAGATACCCCTATGGTCCGTCAAAAGGCGAAAAAAGGCCGTTTTTTGCATGCAATTTTACTGCAAAATTGGCCTAAAAATGGGTATTTTTTGACATTTTTGCCGAAAATTGGCCTAAAATGACCATTTTTGGGTGTTTGCGCGCGGAGCGCGCGATTTTTGGGGGTCCCGAGGTCGAAAAACACCTATTTTTGCCTTTGAAAACCATAAATCTACTTACTCGAGATACCCTTTGGGGTCGGCTCGAGATAGATACCCTTCCCCCCCATCCCCCTAAGGGTTGACTCGAGATAGATACCCCTTAGGGGGGGGGAATCCCCCCATCCCCCCCAGCCACTACAGTGCTACCTACCGTATTGTCGGAAATAGAACCCGGGGGGGCTATTTTTCACTGGGGTCAATTTGGGGGGTTCAATTTATGGGGAGGGCCAATTATTATTATATTTTTCATTATATATTTTTTACACCACTATTTTTTTACATTATTTATTTTTTATATTACCCCCGTCGGGGGGTTATATTTTTCATTTGGCCCCCCCCCGACGAAAAAAAATCATTGTTAATAATGCCCATGAAAATGGCTTGTTTTCGGTATTTTCTAACTTCAACAGCGGCAATCTATACTACTAAAACAGGAAGACAAGACGTATGTGTGTATGAGTGTATGTATGTGTGTTTGTGGCCCCCTCCCTCGGAAGGGCGGACGGGTCAATTTTCACGGGTAGCTTTGGGTGTGCTAACGAACGGGTCTTCGGGGGGGGGGGGGGGGGCCCGGCACGGGCGTGGCGCTGTAGCCGGGCCGTAGGCACGGGTCCCGTCTAGTTATGCTTAAAAAGCTGTATTCTATTGTGTACGCAAGCTTAAACAACGTTTGACACAATAACACAGCCCTACCATACCACTAATCTGTGGTACGGTGAAGGTTGGGGGTGGGGTTCTATTAATGGGGGGTTCTATTTTTGATTTCGAGCCATTTAGGGGGGTTCAGGGGGGTCAATTAATGGGGGGTTCGATTTCCGACAATACGGTACCCTTCCCCCCAACTGCGTATACCAGTGAAAACAGTGTAGTGGCAGGCAGATGGTTGCAAGGTACCCTTGGGGGGGGGGTGGATCCAGATGGTTGCAAGGTACCCCACTACCCAGCCTACAGAAGGTTGCAAGGTACCCCTGGGGTCCGAAAAAAGGGTGTTTTTTGCATGCGTTTTTCTGCAAAATTGGCCGAAAAAATGGTACTTTTTTGCATTTTGGCCGAAAATTTGCCCAAAATAGCTATTATATGGAGGTTTGCGCGCGGAGCGCGCGATTTTTGGGGTTTTAAAGTCGAAAAACACCCATTTTTGCCTATAAAAACCATAAATTGCTGGTTGCAAGGTACCCTCCGGGGTGGTTGCAAGGTACCTACCCTTCCCCCCCAAGGGGTGGTTGCAAGGTACCTACTCCTTAGGGGGGGGGGGGGAATCCCCCCCCCCCCAATCCCCCCCCCAGCCACTACACTGAGTGAAAACAAGTACCTATTCTGCAGAAAATTTTCGAATTTTTTTTCAACGTTTTGGACTTTTTTAGTTTTCAGCCCTTGAAAATTGGCTGATCGGGCCGGGCCGACCTCAAGCCAAAACGGGCCGGGCCGACCTGCAGCCCTCCATCGGGCCGGGTCGGACTTTTCGCCGATTTTATCCGGACCCGACCCGGCCCGTTTCCGATCTCTGCACGCGAAAAAACATCCTTTCCTTTGTTTCAAACCCCTTTTTGGAGGGTTTTTGGGGGTATTCCTGGGAACGGCGGGTCAGTGAATTAATAGAGGTATTGGGTATTGTGCCCATGCATGCCCAGGCCGGGCCAGACAGGGTAGTACTTGGGGGGGGGGGGGGGGGGGGGGGGGGGGTCCCCCCCCCCCAAATTCCCATCTATCTATCGTCAACACTTTTTGATTTCATCTATCTATCGTCAACACATATGGGCAAATCTATCTATCGTCAACAAATTTTGGGAACAATCTATCTATCGTCAACACATTTCGAACCCAAAATTGACATTTTTGCCTCAAAATGGCTCAAAATCGGTATTTTTCACCACAAATAGGCAAAAATCGCGCGCTACGCGCGGATTTAGTACATCTATACACATTTTCATTAATATTTACACATTATTACCTACTTAATGCACTAAAATACTATACCTTGATTTTTGGCGACCCCCCCCCCCCACTATCTATCTATCGTCAACAAGTTTGGGGCGACCCCCCCCCCCGGATTTCGGACTTGGGTCATCTATCCATCGTCAACACACTTCGGGTCCCAATCTATCTATCGTCAACACCCAGACCAAGTACTCCCTCCCCCCACCAGAGCGAAGAGGAGTAAAATCTTTGGAAAATCATCCACGCCTATAAAAGGCAGAAAACGGCGTTTTGGGCCAGCCGCTTCAGACTACGTTTAAGCCCAAGCCCAAGAAGCCTAGGCGTAGGCCTAAGCCTAAGCCAAAGCCTGGCCAGAGATTCTTTCTTGGCTTGGTCTGGCCCCAGTGTAGTACTTGGTCAGTGTGTTGACGATAGATAGATTGGGACCCGAAATGTGTTGACGATAGATAGATGACCCAAGTCCGAAATCTGGGGGGGTCGACCAAACTTGTTGACGATCGATAGAGGGGGGGGGGGGGGGCGCCAAAAATCAAGGTATAGTATAGTGCATTAAGTAGGTAATAATGTGTAAATATTAATGAAAATGTGTATAGATGTACTAAATCCGCGCGTAGCGCGCGATTTTTGCCTATTTGTGGTGAAAAATACCGATTTTGAGCCATTTTGAGGCAAAAATGTCAATTTTGGGTTCGAAATGTGTTGACGATAGATAGATTGTTCCCAAAATTTGTTGACGATAGATAGATTTGCCCATATGTGTTGACGATAGATAGATGAAATCAAAAAAGTGTTGACGATAGATAGATGAATTTGGGGGGGGGGGGGGACCCCCCCCCCCCCACCCCCCCCCCCCCAAGTACTACCGTGGCAGGCCCATGTGTGGGAGGTAAGCATGATGCGGGGTTGGGACCTCGAAAGCGTGACCGAGGTATGATTTTGGTCACCCAAAAACCCTCCAAAAAAAACACCGTTTTTGAATGATACTATTTTGGCCAAAAATTGAGGTAAAAACAGTCCTTTTCTCTAAAATTTTCGCCGAAAATCGACCCGCCCTAAAAATAGGTCCCCCCCGCATTATGGGTGGGTTTGCGCGCGGAGCGCGCGATTTTTTAGGGAAAATAAAAAGTCAATAGTTGAAAAACATTTCGAAAATTTTTGCCTTAAGAAAAGGTATAAAATTGCTTGTGAGCAGTGTAGTGGCTGGGGGGGGGGGGGGATGGGGGGGATCCCCCCCCCCCTAAGGAGTAGGTACCTTGCAACCACCCCTTGGGGGGGATGGGGGGGGGGAAGGGTAGGTACCTTGCAACCACCCCGGAGGGTACCTTGCAACCATCAATTTGTGGTTTTTGTAGGCAAAAATGGGTGTTTTTCGACCTCAAAACCCCAAAAATCGCGCGCTCCGCGCGCAAACCTCCATATAATAGCTATTTTGGGCAAATTTTCGGCCAAAATGCAAAAAAGTACCGTATTGTCGGCCAATTTTGCAGAAAAACGCATGCGAAAAAACACCCTTTTTTCGGGACCCGAGGGGTACCTTGCCACCTTCTGTAGGCTGGGTAGTGGGGTACCTTCCAACCATCTGGATCCGACCCCCCCCCGAGAGGCACCTTGCTAACCATCTGCCTGCCACTACACTGTTTTCACTGGTATACGCAGTTGGGGGAAGGGTACCGTATTGTCGGAAATCGAACCCCCCATTAATTGACCCCCCTGAACCCCCCTAAATGGCTCGAAATCAAAAATAGAACCCCCCATTAATTGACCCCCCATTAATAGAACCCCACCCCCAACCTTCACCGTACCACAGATTAGTGGTATGGTAGGGCTGTGTTATTGTGTCAAACGTTGTTTAAGCTTGCGTACACAATAGAATACAGCTTTTTAAGCATAACTAGACGGGACCCGGGCCTACGGCCCGGCTACAGCGCCACGCCCGTGCCGTGCCCCCCCCCCCCCCCCGAAGACCCGTTCGTTAGCACACCCAAAGCTACCCGTGAAAATTGACCCGTCCGCCCTTCCGAGGGAGGGGGCCACAAACACACATACAAACACTCATACACACATACGTCTTGTCTTCCTGTTTTAGTAGTATAGATTGCCGCTGTTGAAGTTAGAAAATACCGAAAACAAGCCATTTTTATGGGCATTATTAACAATGATTTTTTTTCGTCGGGGGGGGCCAAATGAAAAATATAACCCCCCGACGGGGGTAATATAAAAAATAAATAATGTAAAAAAATAGTGGTGTAAAAAATATATAATGAAAAATATAATAATAATTGGCCCTCCCCATAAATTGAACCCCCCAAAATGACCCCAGTGAAAAATAGCCCCCCCGGGTTCTATTTCCGACAATACGGTAGGTAGCACTGTAGTGGCTGGGGGGATGGGGGGATTCCCCCCCCTAAGGGGTATCTATCTCGAGTCAACCCTTAGGGGGATGGGGGGGGAAGGGTATCGTATCCCGAGCCGACCCCAAAGGGTATCTCGAGTAAGTAGATTTATGGTTTTCAAAGGCAAAAATAGGTGTTTTTCGACCTCGGGACCCCCAAAAATCGCGCGCTCCGCGCGCAAACACCCAAAAATGGTCATTTTAGGCCAATTTTCGGCAAAAATGTCAAAAAATACCCATTTTTAGGCCAATTTTGCAGTAAAATTGCATGCAAAAAACGGCCTTTTTTCGCCTTTTGACGGACCATAGGGGTATCTTGGGTAGCCTCTGGGGGGTATCTCGAGTAAGTCCGAAACCTTCCCCCCCCCCTAGGGTATCTTGGGTCGATTGGCCTGCCACCACACTGGTAGGTAGGTAAGGTAGCTAGATTGACGCGCCATCCTGATGCAGTACGTAAGTCGCCGCCCCGGTTGGTACAGTAGTAGGTGTAATTTTTGGCTCAAAATTGTTTAAAATCGGTATTTTTCACTCCATATAGGCGAAAAATCGCGCGTGATGCGCGAAATTAGCGCTTAAGAGCACATTCTCATCACTATGTAGACGTAAAATTTTGTTCCCGGACGACTCCCCCAAGCTCGGCCGGTCGGTACAGGTAGGTAGGTTGATTGCAGGCAGGCTTTTTTGGCGGTACAGTAGGTTGATTGCTGCAAAGCAAAGGCCTGGGTATGGGTAGCTACTGCTTCTTTCTTCAAAACGATGACTGAAAAGATCAAGAACTGGAAAATGTTATTGCGCGAAGCGCAAAAATTTTGGTTCAAAAAATGGTAATTTCGTTCAAATTTAGGCATACCGGGCCGGGCCGAGCCTGCCCGTTTCCGATCTCTGTTCACGTGTGATCGCATTTATTCGTGTCTATTCGTCAATAAGAGGCGTATTATGTGCTCTAAACGACCACAAACGTGCATAAATGTGCCTGTGCACAACTATCAAGCTTGGGGGCCGACCCCCGCCCCACTACACTGCCCCCCCTAGTAAGGTTAAGGCAGTGGTGCTGAGGGAAGTCAAAAAGCGAGGATACCCGATACCCAAAATCGAAAATTTTCAATACCGGATACCCAAAATTAAAAAAAATCTCGGATACCAAGGGGGTTGCTCCCTAAAATAAAAAATCTCGGATACCCAGGGGTATCCGGTATCCTGACTTTTTGTCCAGGGGTATCCTACCCGAAAATTTTTCCAAAACCGTAAAATCGCCCATTTTTACCTCCAAGAACTCAAAATCGCTCGCCGGCGAGCATAACCCCCAAAATGACCATTTTTTGCACCTTCAACACCGATTTTGCTCATCTTCCCTTGAAAAATTGACCTTTTTTTTGAACAACCCCCCCTGGGTATCCGAGATTTTTTATTTTAGGGAGCAACCCCCTTGGTATCCGAGATTTTTAATTTTGGGTATCCGGTATCTGAAAATTTTGGATTTTGGGTATCCGGGGTATCCTGACTTGTTGATTTCCCACAACGACACCACTGCCTTAACCTTACTAGGGGGGGCAGTGTAAAGGGCCCGGGGGGGTGCGAGGGGTCCCCCCAAGCTCGGATAGTTGTGCACAGGCACATTTATGCACGTTTGCTGGTCGTTTAGAGCACATAATACGCCTCTTATTGACGAATAGACACGAATAAATGCGATCACACGTGAACAGAGATCGGAAACGGGCAGGCTCGCCCCCCCCCCCCCCCCCCCCCCCCCGCGCGCGGGGGGGGGGGGGGGGGGGGGGGGGGGGGGGCCCCCTTTGCGCCCGGCCCGGTATGCCTAAAATTTGAAAACTAAATTACCATTTTTTCCCCCTAACCCCTCAAAAGTTTTAAGTTTCGCGCAATAACATTTTCCAGTTCTTGATCTTTTCAGTCATCGTTTTGAAAGAAAGAAGCAGATAGCTACCCATACCCAGGCCTTTGCTTTGCAGCACCATCAACCTACCTGCTACCGCCAAAAAAGCCTGCCTGCAATCAACCTACCTACCTGTACCACCCGACCGGCCGAGCTTGGGGAGTCGTCCGGTAACAAAATTTTACGTCTACATAGTGATGAGAATGCGCTCGGAAGCGCTAATTTCGCGCATCACGCGCGATTTTTCGCCTATATGGGAGTGAAAAATACCGATTTTCAACAATTTTGAGCCAAAAATTACACCTACTACTGTACCAACCTGGGCGGCGACTTACGTACTGCATCAGGATGGCGCGTCAATCTAGCTACCTTACCTACCTACCAGTGTGGTGGCAGGCACAATCGACCCAAGATACCCTAGCGGGGGGGGAAGGTTTCGGACTTACTCGAGATACCTCTTAGGCTACCCAAGATATCCCTATGGTCCGTCAAAAGGCGAAAAAAGGCCGTTTTTTGCACTGCAATTTTACTCTAAAATTGGCCTAAAAATGGGTATTTTTTGACATTTTTGCCGAAAATTTGCCTGAAAATGACCATTTTCTTCGGGTGTTTGCGCGCGGGAGCGCGCGAATTTTTGGGGGTCCCGAGGTCGAAAAACACCTATTTTTGCCTTTGAAAACCATAAATCTACTTACTCGAGATACCCTTTGGGGTCGGCTCGAGATAGATACCCTTCCCCCCATCCCCCTAAGGGTTGACTCGAGAGTAGGATACCCCTTAGGGGGGGGGGGGGGATCCCTCATCCCCCCCAGCCACTACAGTGCTACCTACCGTATTGTCGGAAATAGAACCCGGGGGGGCTATTTTTCACTCGGGTCATTTTGGGGGGTTCAATTCATGGGGAGGGCCAATTATTATTATATTTTTCATTATATATTTTTTACACCACTATTTTTTTACATTATTTATTTTTTATATTACCCCCGCTCGGGGGGATATATTTTTCATTTGGCCGCCCGACGAAAAAAAATCATTGTTAATAATGCCCATAAAAAATGGCTTGTTTTCTATATTTTCTAACCTTCTAACAGCGGCAATCTATACTACTCAAACAGGAAGACAAGACGTATGTGTGTATGAGTGTATGTATGTGTGTTTGTGGCCCCCTCCCCTGGGAAGGGCGGAACGGGGTCAATTTTCACAGGGTAGCTTTGGGTGTGCTAACGAACGGGTCTTCGGGGGGGGGGGGGCCACGGCACGGGCGTGGCGCTGTAGCCGGGCCGTAGGCACGGGTCCCGTCCAGTCTACGCCTTAAAAATAAGAGGAGTTAAAAATCTTTGGAAAATCATCCACGCCTATAAAAGGCAGAAAACGGCGTTTTGAGGCCAGCCGCTTCGGATTACGTTTAAGCCCAAGCCCAAGAAGCCTAGGCGTAGGCCTAGGCCTAAGCC